>MCJB01051132.1:36466-72917 GCA_002018475.1 Nicotiana obtusifolia | reverse complement strand
ATTTTGGGCATGTCGGGGTCCTGTTCCGACTAAGTGTTTTGTAAAAACTCCATAGAGGCTCATTAGACAGTTTTCAGTATGTATGTAATTTATGGTCGGGCTATGTAAAGTTAAACTGCCATGTCGGCAAGGTATTTATTATGTTGCATGGTTTTGCGTAGTATTCCAAATGTTGGATTGTGTGCACGTGTGTGCTGTTGATATGGTATACAGTTGTGATAGCCTTTATGTTACTGTTAACAGGGTTCAGTTGTCATGAGCCATTTAGGCCAATGTGAGACACCTTATAGGGTAGTCATGCACAGGGTTCGCCGGTACTCTACAAGTAGGGTCCGGTGCCCGGTCGCGGGCCCCCGAGGTTGGGTCGCGACACAATCATACACTAAAGAAGCTCAAGAAAGTCTTAACAAACTGGAGCAAGGCCACCTTTGGAGACATATTCAAGACTATAGCCAGCATGGAGGAAGTGGTACTAGTGCATGAGAAACAATTCGAAGAAAGACCAACGGCAGAAAACAGAGAAAGGCTACACAAGGTACAAGCACAACTGATGAGACACCTGGCAATAGAAGAACAATTTTGGAAACAAAAAGCTGGGATGTCCTGGTTCAAAGATGGAGATAGAAATACCAAATTCTTCCATAATCATGTCAATGGCAAAAGGAAAAGACTACAACTTCAAAGAATCAAGAGCAAAGCTGGCATCTGGCTGGAAGAACAAGAGCAAATAGTGGAGGAAGCCATTTCCTTTTATAAGGAACAATTCACAGAACAGAACACACCCACAGACTTCAGCATCCTGGCCAATATCCAACAGATTATAAGTCGACAGCAGAATAAGGAACTCAACAAGCTCCCAACCCTTTGAGAAACAAAAAATGCAGTTTTCAGTTTGAATAAAGATAGTGCAGGAGGTCCGGATGGATTCACAGGAGCTTTTTATCAGTCATGCTGGGAAATAATAGGAGAGGACATACACAGTATGGTCATATCCTTCTTTTCAGGCAGAGCACTCCCCAAGTGCATAACACACACAAACGTGATCCTGATCCCAAAGAAGAAAGAAATAGAAACCTTCTCGGACCTAAGGCCAATAAGCTTGAGCAACTTCATCAACAAGGTCTTCTCAAGAATCATACATGAAAGATTATTGCCTATCCTTCCATCTCTAATCTCACATGAACAATCGGGCTTTGTAAGAGGCAGAACAATAGTGGAGAATGTTATCTTAGCACAGGAAATCATTGCTGAAATAGGAAAAGACTCAAGGCAGGACCAAATGTGATCATCAAGCTAGACATGACCAAAGCATTCGACAGAATATCATGGTTATACATAGCAAAGGTCCTCCGGAAAATGGGATTCGATGAAACCTTCATAGGTATGATCATGGACATACTGAATATCAACTGGTATTCCATCCTCGTCAATGGTCAACCAAGAGGCTTCTTCAAATCAACGAGAGGAGTCAAACAAGGAGATCCATTATCCCCTACACTCTTCATCATTGCCGCAGAAGCACTCTCCAGAGGTCTAAACTCTTTGCACACTAACAAATGCTTCAAAGGTTTTGGAATGCCAAGGAGAAGTCCAAGAATCAATCACCTAGCATATGCCGATGACATGATCATTTTCTCATCAACATAAACTAACACTCTACACATGATCATGGATACACTAAAGGCATATGAAGCAGCTTCTAGACAACTAATAAACAAGACCAAGGCTGCCACTTATATGCATCGCTCAGTCACAACTGCCATTGAAGAAAGAACTGAAAGAATCACAGGAATTGGAAGACAAAACTTCCCATTCACATACTTGGGCTGCCCCATCTTCTACTCAAGAAAGAAGATCATCTACTACCAAAACATTGTGAGCAAGATTCAAGACAGATTGCAGTCATGGAAGGGGAAACTGCTCTCCATAGGGGGAAGATCCACACTGATTAAGCATGTCCTGCAAAGCATGCCAATACACCTCCTATCAGCAGTAAATCCCCCCAAACTAGTGATCAACAACATACACAAATTACTTGCCCAATTCTTTTGGAGTAGCACAACTAGAGGCACTAGCAGACACTGGTCATCCTGGGACAACTTATGCCTACCACAGGAAGAAGGAGGAGTAGGCTTTAGGTCACTGCACGACATGTCAAAAGCTCTTTTTTGCAAACTCTGGTGGAACTTCAGAACAAAACCTAGCCTATGGAGTGCCTACATGACACAGAAATACTGCAAAACACAAAATGCAGTAACAGTCCAATGGAGGAAAGGATCACAGGTCTGGAAGAAGATGCTAGAATGCAGGGATATCATTGAACATCAAATTGGCTGGCAACTGAAAATGGGATCCTCACTCTTTTGGTATGACAATTGGATCAGAATGGGAGCACTATATTTCCTAACACCACCAGACTTCCACATAGATGAAACCCTTCAAAATGTGAATGATGCAATACAAGATGGAAACTGGGACTCTCAACAGCTAGCAGATTGTTTGCCCCAAGAATGGGTAGAACACATTGTAAACTCAATCAAGCCACCTGGGGTAGCAAACATGATGGACATTCCTTTCTGGATGCTACAGAATCAAGGCCACTTTACAGTCAAATCAGCATGGGAATACCTAAGGAAAAGAGAGGATCCAAAACTGGCATTTTTTGAGAAGATTTGGGTGAAGGGACTCCCTTTCAAAATCGCTTTCTTCATGTGGAGAGTCTGGAAAGCCAAAATACCATTTGATGATATTCTAAAAAGATGGGGATACCAATTCCCCTCAAAATGCTGGTGTTGCACTGAACCAAAGGAAGAAAGCATCACTCATCTCTTTTACACATCAAATACTGCCAGTAGAGTTTGGAAATACTTCATGCAAGAAGCAGGAATCTCAATCGAGGAACTAACTTTCCATCAAGCCATAATAAGATGCTGGACCGCACAAACAATCAACAGAATGAAGCCAATAATGCAAGCGCTTCCAGCATGCATCATATGGGAATTATGGAAAAGGAGAAATAGTCATAAACATGGGGAATCAGTCACAACTGGCAGAGTAATATACCAAATCTCCACAACTTTGTAGAACTTGGTACAAACAAGGAAGCCAGGTTTCTATGCCCCACACAAATGGCAGGATCTTATCCAGAAGCTAGAAAATCACTCTCCAAAGCTGGATTACCAAAAGGTTATCTGGGTGCCTCCACCAATGGGATGGGTAAAGATCAATACTGATGGAGCATCAAGAGGAAATCCAGGAAGAAGTTCGATTGGTTTCTGCGTAAGAAATGAAGAAGGGGACCTCATATATGCACTAGGGATAGAATGCATTCCAGGGACAATCACAGATGCAGAAACACTAGCAATCCTAGAAGCATTGAAGTACTCCAAATCTCGCAACTTCACTAAGATTTGGCTAGAAACAGATTCCATGCTCCTAAATAATATAATCAACTGCAAATGGGATACCCCTTGGAGTATAGCTGAGCAGATAGAGGAAATTCTTCACCTCAAAGACTCTTTTGGACTGAGGATAACACACACTTACAGGGAAGGCAATAAGCTTGCGGATCACATTGCCAACTATGCCATCATTTCAATCAGCTTGACTCAATTGGCAGAAGAATTCTTAATACTGGCAAGCTACAATGCCCCTACCTAAGAGTGAAAGTAATAAGGTGACACTGATACATAACAAGATACAGCTACCCTCCCTAACTAATCTATTACTTATGTAGGGATATGGAAACAACACTGAAACATCACAGAGGAACATCAAACAGCACGACTGCACAAAACACTCAATGCTGCTTGCAAACATCTGTGGCAAATAGCAAGGAGCAGGAAATGGAAATGACAGTTAACCATTTGCTTTTTACAAATAACAACCTTTTGTTTTGCAGGATCACCTATAACAACAACACTGCTGATAGAGCATTGTTTCTAGGCAGCAAATGCACTGTTTCTGACAAAACTGCTGATGCACTGGTCTTGAGCAGCAGAACTATCTCTGGACAGCATGAAAGCATCAGGAAAGAAAAGCAGCAGCAAACTCTCAAACCAGAGCAACAGTTGCAGCTAGAGGGCTCTTCTTGCAACATACCTCGAGCAATTAGAGTACTTGGATTCTCCCCCATCAGAACCATCATTGGGATATATACTGGGAAGGCCATAACATCAGAAACATCATCAAGGCACATACTGGGAAGGCAATACTGCCTGGAGTCACTGGAAAGATATCTCTATCGGAGGAGCAACAGCTTGCTAACTTCTATTGTTTTGCAGGAACATGTACAACCTCACAACTGTCATCATAGAAGCAACAAGGAAAGAAGCAACTCAGCCATCAAAAAGCCATGGGCAACTGAAGAGAAACAGATGACCTGTGTCGAGGAAAAGGCTAACATGAGGAAGCTGCCCAAACACATGCTACTCATAAAGACCATATTGTTCAATCTCAGGCCAATAGACTGGACAATGCTGCCCATTTTCATGCTGCTCACAAAGATCCCACTATCCAGTTTCATGCCACTGCTCAGTCACATGCTGCCCAGAAGGACCTCACTGCTCAGCCTCATGCCAAATGACTGAACAATGATGCTCATTTCCAGTGTCATGCGAATGGACGATCATCCAAGGGAAAATGCTGCTGATCAACAGAAAACACAGCAAACTTTTAAGAGGATGCTGCCCAAATACATGCTACTCATAACGACCATATTGTTCAACCTCAGGCCAAATGACTGGACAATGCTGCCCATTTTCATGTTACTTGCAAAGATCCCACTGTTCTGTTTCATGCCACTGCTCAATCTCAAGCTGTCCAGAAGGACCTCACTGCTCAGCCTCATGCCAAATGAATGGACAATGCTGTCCATTTCCAGCCTCATGCCAATGGACGATCATGAAAGGGAAAATGCTGCTGAACAACAGAAAACACAGCAAACTTTCCAGAGGAGCAACAAAATACCAAGGAAGACACAACTGGACATTAACTTTGCTTTCACTTCTGCAGGGAATAAAAATATATCTATGTCCTACTCTTTGACGAACTTCCAGCTGGTGGTATTAGTACAAGTTACTCATTCCACTGGAAGGGAGGAGAAGATAGGAACACGCATAGATTCAAGGACAAAGAATGTTTGGAATTGCTTAACTATTGCATCAGGCCACAATACTACAAAGGAACTGGAACATAATTACTACCTGGACATACTCAGATCAACAGATGCCATCAATGAAAATGGAAATGTATCAATGACCTACCCTTCGACGAACTTCCAGTTGGTGGTATTAGTACAATGTACTCATTCCACTGGTACTGAGGAGAAGATAGGATCAAAAATAAAATCAAGAAAGAAGAATGACTTTAACTGGATGATTGTTGCCACATTAAGATCCCAGCCACACACAAGTCCAACTCTGTTTACACATACACATAGTGTTGAGAGTGATAAAAATACCTATATGATTCTAGAGCACTATCCAGTGGTATTAGCATGTTACCATGCTCAACCTGGAGGTGTAATAGACTTATATAGGCATCAGACAACAGCACACAATGGAAACAGGGGAAACTCACCAAAACTATAACAAAGGAGGCAAGGACAACCCACAGGAAGCAACATTAAAGAAAGCAGCAACCACACCCTGAACAACTCAACAGCATCAACATCAGCACAAAAGGCAGAAGACAAGCAGTTTTCCCACACAAGAAACAGCAGCAGCAGAGACATCCATAAGCAAATGACAAGCAGCAGATGCAGCAATATCAACTCCTTCACAGACACGGCAGAACCTCCTTCTCACATATCCAGCAACACCAATCAGCAGAGGCAGCAACATCAAAGCAAAACAACAAAGAACCAATCGTTCTTCTTCAACATCATCCTCAACATCAATACCAAAATGAAATGCAACAACCCCAATCAAGGCACAGGCAAGACAGAGAACAACACAAGCAGCAGAGCAGCAAACTGTTCACATAGGAATAGGCCATTCATGCAATTGCATTGTGTGGTATTAGCACCTTCGGTGCTCATCCTAATGCAATTGCATCAATTACCTCCTACCTATAAAAACAGCAACCTTCACAGTACTGTCAGAGATATGAACTACAATTAGCAAAGTAACTCTCAAATGGCCAAAACAGGGCAATTTCCTCATGCAACTTTCGACAGAAGAGACAGCAACACAATCCAGTCAAAGCAGGAGTCCAGCAGTTGCATCACCAGCACACCAAGTAACAAAAACAAGCACAACAGCAGAGAAAAGGCACTCGAAATTGAAAGATCACACAAAGAAGCAAACATCAAACAACTAGAAGTAGAAACACACATGAATAGAATGGGAGACCTAGATGTACTTCACTTTGATTTTGTACAGATGTTTATCTATCATCTATATAAGATAGATATACACTATTTTTTACCTAGGTTGGATACACTTTGTACCTAATGGACACTTTTTGTACTTTTGTATCTATGAGATAAGGTACATTTGTTTTTTTGGGGAGCTAAGGTTCATGTCCCCCTCCCATTCTGTAAATTCTATCTAACTGACATCAATAAAAGCTCTATTTAATCAAAAAAAAAACATAGCGGTTCGATCATTCTATTGCTTGTTAAAATTCAATTGCTTTATATTATATCTTACATTGTGTCAAATCAATTCGTACATCCTTAGCACTACGAACAAATTCAATTGTTACTCGGATTTAAGGGTAAACAGTTTGGCACCCACCGTGGGGCTAAGGATATTAGTGAATTTCTTGATACAATTATCTGTTACACACTATTTTACACTTGCTCTTTGTAGAATTTCCTGTTTTTCAGATTACAGCATAATCATGTCGCATTCTCTCCCGTCAACAACGAATTTAACGGCGAAAACAACGTTATGCCCGAACACGAGGTCCCGATCTACGCCAACTCCCAAATAGCAGTCGACGTAGATCAAACCCCTAGCCCATCAAACAGGGTTCGGGGGGAAAATCACTCATGGATTCAACATAGTGGAGAAAATGAAATCAGCCTCAAAGTAATATTTGATATGCTGCAAGCCTAACAAACAGCCATTGCCCAACTATAAAATCGCGATAGGAATCCGGGCGGGGCCGAAGCCATTTCTTCTCGAGGGACAGCCCAACAAAATGAGCGGATCACAGCGCAAATGGACGAGAGCGGTTCAGGAATCAACTCTGGGATTATCAAAATGCTCGAAGAGTTGACCAAACGGGTCGAAACAGGTGAAAAAAGAATTGAGGCAAACGACAAGAAGGTTGAAACATATAATTCAAGGGTAGACCAGATACCGAGGGGCCCTCCGGTGCTGAAGGGTTTGGACTCGAAAAAATTTGTGCAAAAATGATAACAACAAGGTCGGGAATCCAAACTAGAGTAAGAATTTGAGAAGTAAATGCGGAAGCAAATGATAATAAGGAATTGAACAACTAGAATTAAAGTGCAGAAATTAAAGGATATGAGGGAAATTCAAGGAACGAATTCAAGGAACTTCCAAGAACACAAGTTCTATAGCCTTGACAAGATCTAAGCAACAACGTCTTGATTTATTGAAGAAAATCAAACGCCTTTACCTAAGAACAAATCAAAACAATAGATTCGGATCTTGATCGCTTTAAGAGTAACTTGAGACAACAATCAACAACTAGTATTAATTGCCTTCTAAGAATACCTCAAAGGAATCAAAGATATCATAATAGAGAAGTAATCTTACTACCTTGAACTATGAACAAGTAAAGGTTGAAAGATAAATCTCAAAGCATAAGTAACAAAGGTTCAAAAGAACTCTCTCAAGTATGATATTCTTATTCAATAATCTATCCCTAATGAATGAGAAGAACTCCTTATTTATAAGAGTAAAAGTCCTTAAAATTAGGTAGAGGGTAGGTAGGGGGCGGCCAAATCTCATTAGGGCAAATTTGGGCCTTAAAACTACTAGTTTGGGCCATTGATTTAGACTCCAATTGGGCTTGTTTTCAAACACCCCCTTTTGGACCTCATTTAAGCTTATTTTGAGCTCTTCTTGGTGCCCTTTTGCTAGATTTCAAGGGCCGAGTTCGGGACCCAATCTTCCTTCTCTTGGACTTCAATTTGGGCCACCAAATTATTGTAAAACTTGTAAAATTCATCTCCTTTGGGCTTGAGCTCGTCCTCCACAATTAAAATCTTTTTTATTTGCCATTGAAGTCCAACAACCTTAGTCTGCAACTCTTTAGCTTGAGATCTTGTAAATGACCTTCTTGGATCTTCCAAAACTCTATCCTTGCCCTTGATACTATCAAAAAACCTTTCCCGTCCAGCGCCGCTCCAAAGCCGATTCCAAAAAAGTTCCGCATGCCCGAAATTCCTAAATATAACGGGACTTCAGATCCAAACGAGCACGTGACAACTTACACTTGTGCTATAAAGGGAAACGACCTCGAAGACGTTGAAATCGAGTCTGTCCTCCTGAAAAAATTTGGAGAAACCCTTTCCAAGGGAGCAATGACATGGTATCATAACTTACCACCGAATTCCATTGATTCCTTCACCATGCTCGCAGATACCTTCGTCAAAGCCCATGCGGGCGCCATCAAGGTTTAAACGAGAAAATCAGATCTATTCAAAGTTAGACAACGCGACAACGAAATGTTAAGAGAATTCGTGTCCCGCGTTCAAATGGAGCGAATGGATCTGCCACCGGTTAGAGATGATTGGGCAGTGCAAACCTTTACTCAAGGGCTCAACGCCAGAAGTTCTACGGCATCTCAACAACTCAAACAGAGCTTGATTGAGTACCCAGCCATCACTTGGGCAGACATTCACAAGCGATATCAATCGAAGATCAGGATAGAAGATGATCAGATCGGGGTTTCATCGGGCTCTTCCTACCCGATAAGAACTTTTGATCGGTCTCTAAGGGTTAACTATCAAGAACCGAGGTCGAATCGAGATAGACACCGGCCGTACCCAGAAGATCGAAGGATTGTCCCGAGGGGGCACAAATCCCCGAGACAGGAAAGCAGGAACGACCTCAACCAAAGGAACAGGATACCGTTACCGAAAAACAACTTCGAGAGAACCGGTAACTGCCAAGAAGCACCTCGTTTGTCCGAGTATAATTTTAATGTCGATTCAGCGACTCTTGTTTTAGCAATCGGTCGCATCAAGGACACCAAATGGCCAAGACAGTTACAAATAGAGCCTGCCAAGAGAGACCCCAACCTTATATGCAAGTATCATGGCACTCACGGGCACAGAACAGAAGATTGCCGACAGTTGAGAGAAGAAGTAGCTCGGTTGCTCGAAAACGGGCATCTTCGGGAATTTCTGAACGATCGAGCAAAAAACCACTACGAAAATAGGAACAGACCAGCAAATCAAGAAGAGCCGCGACACACAATCAACATGATAATCGGGGGAGCAGATGCGCCTCAAGTACCGGTGTTGAAATGCACCAAAATATCTATTACTCGAGAAAAACGTATTCGGGACTATGCAACAAAAGGAACTTTGTATTTTAGAGACAAAGATATTGAAGGTCTTATACAACCTCATAATGATGCACTGGTGATCTCAATGCTAGTACATGATACTCGAGTAAAGCGCGTACTTATCGACCCTGGGAGCTCGGCCAACATAGTTCGATCTTGGGTCGTTGAGCAACTGCGTCTGTCTAATCAGATTATCTCCAAGGTCCGGGTCCTCAACGGTTTCAACATGGCTTCGGAAACAACCAAGGGTGAGATAACGCTGATGGTAAATATCGCTGGGACCGTCAAGGCAACAAAATTTTGCGTAATCGAAGGCGATATGAGATATAACGCCTTGCTTGGGAGGCCTTGGATACATGACATCAAGGCCGTACCCTCAACTTTACATCAAATGCTGAAGTTTCCATCGGCCGAGGGAGTCATCACCCTCTACGAGGAACAACATGCGGCAAGGGAAATGTTCGCAATGGAGGAAGCAGCACCAAAATCTACCGTTCCCCCACAGAAGGCTAAATAGCAATCAGAGAAGCCGCCTTCAACTAATGAGGGTGAACAAGATCAGCTCGACGAAGATAGCTACGGGGTGCCCCTATCGTTTATTGCTCCGGATGAGTCCAACGCAACCAAATCGACGGTCGAGGAGCTCGAACAAGTCCCGATCCGCAGCGACGCACCCGATCGAAAGGTATACCTGGGCTCGGGCTTAAACTCCGAGCTCAGGTCCAAATTACTTACTTTCCTTTCAGCTAATGAAAATTCCTTTGCTTGGTCCCATTTAGACATGACATGCATACCACGGGAAATTGCAATGCACAAGTTGAGTGTTGACCCGAAATTTCGGCCGATCAAGCAAAAAAGGAGACCTCAGTCCGAAGTCAAGCAGGCCTTCATCAAGGACGAGGTAACTAAACTCTTAAATATAGTACCCGAATGGTTGGCTAATGTAGTTGTAGTCCCTAAAAAGGGAAACAAACTTAGGATGTGTATAGATTACAAAGACCTAAATAAAGCATGCCCCAAAGACTCCTTCCCTTTGCCCAACATCGATCGCATGATCGATGCTACTGCTGGCCACGAGACTCTTAGTTTTCTAGATGCTTATTCTGGGTACAACCAGATACAAATGGATAAGGATGACCAAGAAAAAACATCCTTCATCACTAAATATGGCACTTATTGCTATAATGTGATGCCTTTCGGACTTAAGAATGCAGGAGCGACATATCAACGCCTAGTAAATAAAATGTTTGAAAAATAGCTAGGTAAAATGATGGAAGTTTATATCGATGACATGTTGGTTAAGTCCCTACGAGCAGAGGACCATTTAAGTCATTTGCACGAAACGTTTGGTGTTTTGAAGAAATACAACATGAAATTGAATCCGGAAAAATGCGCGTTCGGAGTGGGCTTTGGGAAGTTCCTTGGGTTTATGGTCTCAAACCAGGGAATAGAAATCAACCCAGGTAAAATTAAGGCCATCGAGGACGTAACGGTCGTCGACAGCGTCAAAGCCGTATAGAAATTGACAGGCCGGATTGCAGCTTTGGGCCGATTTATATCGAGATCGTCAGACAGGGGTCATCGATTCTTCAATTTACTAAAAAAGAAGAACGAATTCTCATGGGGACCGGAGTGCCAACATGCATTGGAGGAGCTTAAAAGGTATCTTTCTAGCCCGCCCTTACTACATACACCGAAATCAGGTGAACAGTTATACCTTTACCTTGCTGTATCGGAGATAGCAGTGAGCGGGGTCCTGGTCCGAGAAGAACAAGGTACGCAATTTCCTATTTACTACGTTAGTAGGACATTAGGAGAAGCTGAGACCAGGTACCCGCACTTAGAAAAACTAGCACTCGCTTTACTAAGTGCCTCTAGGAAATTGAAACCAATATTTTCAATGTCACCCAATATGCGTGGTGACGACATACCCCCTTAGAAATGTTATCCATAAACCCGAGTTGTCGGGACGATTGGCCAAGTGGGCCATCGAGATCAGTGGGTATGATATCGGGTATCGACCTCAAACCTCGATAAAATCTCAGGTGTTGGCCGATTTTGTCGCCGACTTCGCACCGTCGCTCATCCCCGAAGTCGAGAAAGAGCTCATGGCTAAATCGGGGACTCCTCCGGGAGTGTGGACTCTGTTCACAGACGGTGCCTCAAATTCAAAGGGATCGGGGCTAGGCATCGTACTCAAGCCCCCGACTGGGAACACGATTAGGCAATCTATTAAGACTATAAAACTGACTAACAATGAGGCCGAATATGAGACTATGATCTCAGGTCTAGAGTTGGCCAACCTTGGAGCGGAAGTAATCGAGGCCAAGTGCGACTCCCTCCTTGTTGTCAACCAAGTGAATGGAACGTTCGAAGTCAAGGAAGGACGTATGCAAAGGTATGTGGATAAACTTCAGGTCACGTTACACAGGTTTAAAAACTGAACCCTGTAGCACATACCTCGTGAACAAAACAGCGAAGCCGATGCTGTAGCCAACTTAGGCTCATCGGTCGAAGACGAAGAAATTGACTCCGAAAAAGTCGTGCAGTTGTTAAGGACGGTGGTGGAGGAAGGTCATTCTGAGGTCAACTCAACGAGCTTGACTTGGGATTGGAGGAATAAGTATGTAGAGTATCTCAGCTCTGGTAAATTACCGTCCGATCCCAAAGAATCGAGAGCGCTTCGCATGAAGGAGGCCCGATTTTCCTGACCGACGATGGAACCCTGTAGAGAAGTGATGCAATATTAAACGCGGAAATAAGAAAATAAAAGATAGAAGCAAGACGCTCAATGAACTATCAAGACAACAAGTAGGAACTAGTCTACTTACCTTCTTGATGAAGTCACGGAGTACCTATACTATACGAACAACCCTCAAGACAACGATGGTCTTGCAAACTGTTCGATCAAACAAAGGAACAAATTCAATTTTGAATCACACCAAAATTGGACAAGTTAATTCACACGATTTTGGGAGCAATGTGCTGCCGGTTTTTGATTGATAATAATGTCAAAAGGTATCAAAATAATGAAGTATTTAGGCTTATATAGAATGAGTCTTTACCTAAATCAACTAGGAAAAGAATAACTAGTTAACCTAAATCAACTAGGAAACAACTAATTAACAAAAAGGCCACAATCTAGCTAAGTATAAGAAATAGTCACGCAGAACCAAACAAGTAAGAATTAATGTCTTCAATAACTACACAATAATACAACATAAACACAAATATACATCTTCAACCCAAGATTCGTCCACAGCAAGATTTATGGACGCTTCGATTTTCTCCAAGGCTAACCAACGCCTTTTCTTGTCTTGTTCATAGATGGCATTNAGGTCTTATACAACCTCATAATGATGCAATGGTGATCTCGATGCTAGTACATGATGCCCGAGTAAAGCGTGTACTTATCGACCCTGGGAGCTCGGCCAACATAGTTCGATCTTGGGTCGTTGAGCAACTAGGTCTGTCTAATCAGATTATCTCCGAGGTCCGGGTCCTCAACGGTTTCAACATGGCTTCGGAAACAACCAAGTGTGAGATAACACTGATGGTGAATATCACTGGGATCGTCAGGGCAACAAAATTTTGCGTAATCGAAGGCGATCTGAGATATAACGCCTTGCTTGGGAGGCCTTGGATACATGACATCAAGGCCGTACCCTCAACTTTACATCAAATGTTGAAGTTTCCATCGGCCGAGGGAGTCATCACCGTCTATGGGGAACAACATGCGGCAAGGGAAATATTCGTAGTGGAGGAAGCGGCACCGAAATCTACCGTTCCCCCACAGAAGACTAAATAGCAATCAGAGAAGCCGCCTTCAACTAATGAGGGTGAACAAGATCAGCTCGACGAAGATAGCTACGGGGTGCCTCGATCGTTTATTGCTCCGGATGAGTCTGACGCAACCAAATCGATGGTCGATGAGCTCGAACAAGTCCCGATCCGCGGCGACGTGTCCGATCGAAAGGTATACCTGGGCTCGGGCTTAAACTCCAAGCTCAGGTCCAAATTACTTACTTTCCTTTCAGCTAATGAAAATTCCTTTACTTGGTCCCATTTAGACATGACAGGCATACCATCGGAAATTGCAACGCACAAGCTGAGTGTCGACCCGAAATTCCAGCCGATCAAACAAAAAAGGAGACCTCAGTCCGAAGTTAAGCAGGCCTTCATTAAGGACGAGGTAACTAAACTCTTAAATATAGGGTCCATTCGAGAGGTCAAGTACTCGGAATGGTTGGCTGATGTAGTTGTAGTCCCTAAAAAGGGAAACAAACTTCGGATGTGTATAGATTACAAAGACCTAAATAAAGCATGCCCCAAAGACTCCTTCCCTTTGCCCAACATCGATCGCATGATCGATGCTACTGCTGGCCACGAGACTCTTAGTTTTCTCGACGCCTATTCTGGGTACAACCAGATACAAATGGATAAGGATGACCAAGAAAAAACATCCTTCATTACTAAGTATGGCACTTATTGCTATAATGTGATGCCTTTCGGGCTTAAGAATGCAGGAGCGACATATCAACGCCTAGTAAATAAAATGTTAAAAAATAGCTAGGTAAAATGATGGAAGTTTATATCGATGACATGTTGGTTAAGTCCCTGCGAACAGAGGACCATTTAAGTCATTTGTAGGAAATGTTTGGTGTTTTGAAGAAATACAACATGAAATTGAATCCGGAAAAATGCGCGTTCGGAGTGGGCTCTAGGAAGTTCCTTGGGTTTATGGTCTCGAACTGGGGAATAGAAATCAACCCAGACAAAATTAAGGCCATCGAGGACATAACGGTCGTCGACAGCGTCAAAGCCGTACAGAAATTGACAGGCTGGATTGCAGCTTTGGGCCGATTTATATCGAGATTGTCGGACAGGAGTCATCGATTCTTCAATTTACTAAAAAAGAAGAACGAATTCTCATGGGGACCGGAGTGCCAACATGCATTAGAGGAACTTAAAAGGTATCTTTCTAGCCCGCCCTTACTACATACACCGAAATCAGGTGAACAGTTATACCTTTACCTCGCTGTATCGGAGATAGCAGTGAGCGGCGTCCTGGTCCGAGAAGAACAAGGTACGCAATTTCCTATTTACTACGTTAGTAGGACATTAGGAGAAGCCGAGACCAGGTACCCACACTTAGAAAAACTAGCACTCGTTTTACTGAGTGCCTCTAGAAAATTGAACCGTATTTTCAATGTCACCCAATATGCGTGGTGACGACCTACCCCCTTAGAAATGTTATGCATAAACCCGAGTTGTTGGGTCGATTGGCCAAGTGGGCCATCGAGGTCAGTGGGTACGATATCGAGTATCGACCTCGAACCTCGATAAAATCTCAGGTGTTGGCCGATTTTGTCGCCGACTTCACACCGTAGCTCATCCCCGAAGTTGAGAAAGAGCTCATGGCTAAATCGGGGACTCCTTCGGGAGTGTGGACTCTGTTCACAGACGGTGCCTCAAATTCAAAGGGGTCGGGGCTAGCATCGTACTCAAGCCCCCGACCGGGAACACGATTAGACAATCTATTAAGACTATAAAACTGACTAACAATGAGGCCGAATAAGAGGCTATGATCGCAGGTCTAGAGTTGGCCAAAAACCTTGGAGCGGAAGTAATCGAGGCCAAGTGCGACTCCCTCCTTGTTGTCAACCAAGTGAATGGAACGTTCGAAGTCAGGGAAGGACGTATGCAAAGGTATGTGGATAAACTTCAGGTCACGTTACACAGGTTTAAGGAGTGGACCCTGCAGCACATACCTCGTGAACAAAACAGCAAAGACGATGCTCTCGCCAACTTAGGCTCATCGGTCGAAGACGAAGAAATTGACTCCGAAAAAGTCGTGTAGTTGTTAAGGTCGGTGGTGGAGGAAGGTCATGCCGAGGTCAACTCAATGAGCTTGACTTGGGATTGGAGGAATAAGTATGTAGAGTATCTCAGCTCTGGTAAATTGCCATCCGATCCCAAAGAATCGAGAGCGCTTCGCACGAAGGCGGCCCGATTTTGTCTGGCCGATGATGGAACCCTGTACAGAAGGACCTTCGAGGGACCTCTAGCTATATGTCTCGGACCGAGAGACACTGAATACATTTTGAAAGAAATACATGAAGGAGCTTGTGGCAATCACTCCGGCTCCGATTCATTAGTTCGAAAGGTAATTCGGGCCGGATATTACTGGAACGACATGGAGAAGGATGCAAAAGAATTTGTACGCAGATGCAGCGGGTGTCAAATGGCTCCACCAACCTGCAGAAACATTACATTCAGTCATATCGCCATGGCCGTTTATGAAGTGGGGGATGGACATTGTAGGTCCCCTCCCTCGAGCACCAGGTAAAGCTCAATTTATCCTTTTTATGACTGACTATTTTTCTACGTGGGTGGAAGCACAGGCTTACGAGAAGGTCAGAGAAAAAGAGGTAATCGACTTCATATGGGAACATATTGTCTGCCGATTCGGGATGCCTTCAGAAATCGTATGCAACAACGGAAAGCAATTCATCGGCAGCAAGATAACCAAGTTCTTCGAAGACAACAAAATCAAGAGGATATTGTCAACCCCATATCACCCCAGTGGCAATGGCCAAGCAAAATCGACCAACAAAACCATAATCCAAAACCTGAAGAAAAGGCTAGCCGATGCCAAAGGAAAATGGAGGGAAATGCTACCCGAAGTCTTATGGGCATACCGAACAACCGAAAGAACTAGTACCGGAGCCACCCCGTTTTCCCTAGTATATGGCACCGAAGCATTGATACCGGTCGAGGTAGGTGAACCAAGCATCAGGTTTCAACATGCAACCGAAGAATCCAAACGGGAGGCTATGAATGTTAGCTTGGAACTCTTAGATGAAAGAAGAGAAGCCGCTCTAGTCCGAATGGCAGCTCAGAAACAAAGAATCGAGAGGTACTATAATCAGAGAGCTCGTCTCCGATACTTCAGTGCGGGGGACCTGGTACTTAGGAGAATCACGCCCAGTACCCGGGACCCCAACGAAGGAAAATTAGGACCGAACTGGGAAGGTCCCTATGTTGTAGTGAAGTTCACCGGGAAGGGGTCTTACAAGCTCGGAACTATGGATGGTAAATCGCTACCGAATAATTAGAATGTGGGCCACTTGAAGCGATACTATTGTTAAGGTAACTTACTTCGCCTTTTTACTTTCTTTTTATTTTGTTTATCGGCACTGACGCATGCAGGATAGGTCGATATCAAGCAAGTCAGCACAAGGCATTAGGACTGAAAGCACGCGTTGCACTCTTTTTCCCTTCGACCGGTTTTGTCCCAAATTGGATTTTACGGCAAGGTTTTTAATGAGGCAACCGTATGTCGTGCTAACATAGATCAATCATTCAACGGAACTCACGAGTTTTATGTTGAACTCTAGTGATGTTTCGTCTATTCATTCCGATTTCGAGGGGCTACATAAAGATCGCTAGGAATTGATGTAAGGGTCAAACGGTCAGAAGAGCCGTACCCGAGTAGATCGATCTGATCCCCCTCCGTCAAATAAATATGTATAAGCACATGAATATTAACAAAGTCATTTGGCACCTACATTGTATTCTTGAGCCCAAGGGCTTTTTCAATTATCTTCGCATTATCAATAATTGACATTGGCAAAAGATGCACATTGAAACCGGAGGGGGATAAGACCTAACAAGGCAAACCCCGAAACCGGCTAATCAGGCCAAGGCCTTGTTGAGTTAACAAAACGCGAAGGGAATTAAGACCGATCTAGGCAATCCCGATTTACGGCCAAGGCCAAATTAAATTAAAAACTCAGAACTGATCGAAGTTTACAAGGGAAAGACTTCGACTATCCGAAACAAGGTTAAGACCGAATCAGATTGATAGGGGTCTAATTTTTGCTAAGGCATGGCCCCGATTCGCGTACCAAAAAGCATAGCTTAATGGTCGAAAACAGAGCAAGTAAAGCTCGTTTAACCCGTTCTGAATTTGCTATGAGGCTAAGGCCGAACTAGTTATTAACCAATTCAGTCGGTCGCAACTTATAATCCTAGCTAAGGCAGGATATGGCAAGACATGAAAGTCAAGGAACAAAATCGAAATATTGTAAAAGATGTTTATACATATGATGAAATTTTTACACATCCGGGCTATAAAATATCAATACAACGTCAATCTGAGCCGTTTTCATCTTCCTGGGGAAAGGTTTGCTTCCTCATATCAGCCTCAATCTTTGCTACCTCAGCAATTTCGGAAGACAGATCAATACCACGGGCTTGAAGCTCCTCAAGAACGGAAAGGCGAGTTTGGCATTGAGTGTACTCAACCAGCATCTTCGATTGCTCTTGGGCGACCTCGGCATCGGCTCTATACTGAGCTATCAAGTCTTCAGCATTAGCCTTGGTGGTGGCAATCTCCGATTTTGCATCCTGTAGCTGGTTGACCAGAATCATCCGATCTTGGGTAAGTGACTCAACTTGGAGCTGTTGGGATTCATTGTTCTTAATCAGAGCTCCGATTCTCTCCTGCGCCTCCGAGGCCTGTTCTCTTAATCGAGTTTGGATAGCCTCTTTCTTCGCAGTTAAAGTCTCGACCATGGCTCTCCACCCCCTCGTTTCAGCTTTGGCCTCGTGCAGTTCAAACCGGGTCGGTCCAACCGGTTAGTCATTTGCCCCAGCTGGTCAACATCGTTGATATGCTCTCTCCTTACAAAATTCAACTCGGCTCAGAGGCTCGATATTTGATTTTTGAGTCGCTGATGTTGAGCCCTTTCTTGTGTCATTCCTTCTTTGATTCGAAGGAACATTTCATGATAAAGCACCGAAGACTGTGGGAAATATGAACTAAAAACTGTCAGTACGGACTTAGAATCAAGACATTGAGCGTAGTTTAAAACAAACAAGAAAGCATACCCTGTTCGATGCTTGTTGAGCTTCATTGAACAAGCAAGCCCAATCCACTGCATTCATTGCGGCTTGGTCTTCTCCAGTCACCAAGCAGTGGAGATAACTAGCCACGCCTACCGGTGCACCTAGTGCTCGAACATCCTCGGGGACGGTGAAGGTTATCACCCTCTTCCGATCAGGGTTCGAGCTCGGAGCGGGGAATTTATCAGTCAATTTGATACCAGCCGACACCCCACTTGTCTCGGCCGGGGGGCTCCTTCTTGGGATTTCGAGCCCGAAGGTATCAGCCGACGGCACCCCGTCGAAAAATTCTTCAAAGGCCCCGTTGTAACCGGCTCCTTGCTCGGTGTGTGCATTCTTGCATCTTGGGCATTATTCAGAGGTGCCTCTGAAAAGGAAGGTGAATGCATCATCTCCGGAATGTCTGAGGATCTTTGTGTCGCCGCTCTTGTGTCGTCCCGGCTCCAGGTCCCTGCTCCCGCTTCGATGTTCTCTTCTTGGGAAGCACATGTATCCTCTACACTCGGCTCGGGGACTGCCCGAGGGGATTTGTCGTTTAAGGTTTCGGGGCTCTTTTCCCCCTCGGAACCATCGCTCAGTTGAATGGAAGGGTCAGTAACTTTGACTTTACGATCCCTCATCTTTTTCCTGCCTTTCTTCTTCTCGGGCTTAGCTTGACCGGGAGCCTCTTTCCTTTTCTTTCCCTCCTCTTTCCCCAATACGGAAAGGGGACGAGGAATTGCCTCACCAGTGGGTGCCAACCTCAACTCGGCATCCTTCGAGAGACCTGCAAAATGAATTTTCAAAAGGCTAAATGTTGGTATCGATTGTCTTGGAATATATGAACGTTACTGAAGCTCACCATGATTCTTGGCCTCCCAAAGGCCTTTCGATATCTCTCTCCAGGCCCGTTCAGAATAGGACCTTTGGGCCACGACCTTCCTGACCCACTCCTCTAAATGCTGAATCGCGGCCGGCGCCTGGGAAACAGCTGCACATCACAACACGCCGGTTAAACATTGGAAGAAAAATAATAAGTGATCTTAAGTGAAGAGACGCTTGCGTTTCATGTTCCACTTTTCAGGGAACAACATATTATCGGCAAGGATCAAATCGGAGGTCTTGATTCGAACAAATCGACTCATCCAACCCCGGTCCCTATCTTCATCAATGCTCGAGAACGGAGCCTTGCTAGCCCGTCGAGCAAGTTTTATCAGCCCTCCTCGGAACATTCGGGGACTGTATAATCGGAGTAAATGATCAATGGTAAAAGGGTGCGCCGCTTCGACCTTACTCACAAAAAATCGAAAGAGATAAACTATACGCACACGGAGGGATGGACCTGACCCAGGGTAACGTTGTATCTCCTACAAAATTCAACAATTATAGGGTCCAAGGGTCCAAATGTGAATGGATAGGTATATACGCTGAGATAGCCTTCCACATGAGTGGTAATAGCTTTGTCCGAGGAAGGGATTACCACGTCTTTATCGGTCCATTGGCATTCAGCCTTTACCCTATCGAGATGCCTTTGAGTGATCGAGCTGATATACAACGAGACCGGTTCGCCTCGGCCAGGTACCAAAGAAGGCTTCTCGACTTTGAAGTCGGAACCTATAAAGCAACCAACTGGTATAAAAGCTTTCAATGGAGGTTCCATGGAGGGTTCCTCAATATGGACGGGCTCAGCTTCTTCAACAGACTGAGCGAGGGAAGGTTGTGCCGGATACAAAATCCACCTGCATGGTTTACACATGAAAACTTACAAGCTTTTACAAAGGTGTATCATCAATCTCTAAATCGAGAAATAGATTCCTTCAACTAACTATTACTTCGCCAATGTATATCATCACTGTCCAATTTACCAAGCATATTGACCCCCAAAAGAATCTCGCCTTTTAATAAATTAAAATAATAAATAATATACATAACTAATAACAATTATATCAAGATTAAGGGTATAAGTACGTTTAGTGACTAGAGAAGTTATTTTATTAAGTCAGTATAAAATGCTTATCTCTACTTGGTCCGTTCAATACATACAAAATGTACTAGCACGAGAAGTCGGAATTAAACCATTCCCATAATCAAGATAAATTATATTTAATCTTGTGCTACAATCATTCTTGATGGTTTGTCCAATTCCATCATTAGATTGTGAACATGATCTTTATACTTATAAGAACCGATGATTTAATCTTCCGTGTATAAGCTAAACTCTATACACTAAATGTCACGACCCAAATCCCAAACCCGATCGTAATGGCGCCTCTCGTGAAGACAAGGCCAGCCAATTCGAACTATAACTCGATTTAAGCAGTTATTATAGTACTTACATATTTTAATAACAGCAAATTGCGGAAACATAGCTAATCATCCCGACAATAGCCCGAACCGGGGTGTCACAATGCCATGAGCAACTAATGAAATCCTACTAATAAGATTAATATTACAATATCTCTGGCACAATTGTTTGAAGATAGTGGAAACAACAAGATAAAGAGACACGGAGCTGCGGACGCCAACAGCTACCTCGTAGTCTCTGAAACACCGCTCTGACCGTCGTAGTCAATGCCTCGGAGCGAAATCGATAACGCCTGAATCTGCACACATGGTGCAGGGAGTAATGTGAGTACTTCCAACTCAGTGAGTAATAATCCTAAATAATGACTGAAAGTAATGAAACACGTAAAGCACAAGTCAATGCATAATGAAGCAGTAAAACATTATTTGAAAATAGTAAGTTAGTGAGAAATCAAGCAAAAACTTCCCAGCTCTGGTTACCAGTTGCCATTGTTACCAACTGTAACATCCCTGGGCTCAATATCATTTAAAAACCACGCCCCTCGGGCAATAACACTTTAAAAACAGTATCATCTCTCCAGCTCTAGTTACCAGTTGCCATTGTTACCAACTGTAACATCACTGGGCTATACTTCCATAATCATCTCCCCAGCTCTAGTTACCAGTTTCCATTGTTACCAACTGTAACATCACTGGTACCCTGCGCTCACTAGGGGTGTACAGACTCCGGGAGGGGCCCCTTACGGCCCAAGCGCTATATCATATCTCGTGGCGGTGTGCCACCCGATCCCATCTCACTATATCTTGTGGTAGGCGTACCACCCGATCCCATTTACATCATATCTCGTGGTAGGCGTACCACCCGATCCCCTTTTAAAATGTCATCTTAAAATCTCAAAAACTGAGTAAAAGTGAGTGAGTTGTAAAAACAGTGGAAAACAACATGTCTGAGTTCAAGTAATGAATCAAAATAGTGAGGAAACAATGATAATTACCCCCGAAGGGTTCAAATAACCGGCACGAAGCCCAAATATGGCAGTCAGCCCAAATCATGATGAGATCAAATAAGTTCTTAATCAAATTTGTAATAAAAATCATCAATCGGGACGGACCAAGTCACGATCCCCAGTAGTAAACGACCCCACGCTCGTCATCGAGTGCGTGCCTCTCGTCAACATAGCACTACGATGTGCAATTCGAGGTTTCAAACCCTCATAATATCATTTACAATCACTACTCACCTCGAACCGGCTAAATTCTTAGCCCGCGACGCCTTTGCCCTTTGAATTGGCCTCCTCGCGCGTCGAATCTATCCAAAATTAGAACTAATATGTCACAATATGCTGGGGTAACGAAGCCCACGCGAAAACAATAAATAAATACTAAGAATTCCGAAATTAGCAAAAAAAATCCGAGCCCCGGGCTCACTTCTCGAAATTCAGAAATTTTCACATCACGGGTTCCTTATCTCCCCACGATTTCAATCATACTAAAATTATCGAATTCCTACATCGGTTCTACCTCCAAGTCTTAAAATCTAAGCTTAGGTTTTTTCCACTATTTCCCCAACTTAATCACCAATTACATACTAGAATAGCAATAGGTTTGGGTAATTTGACCAAGATTGAGTTAAGAACACTTACCCCGATGTTTCCCTTGGAAATCTTCCAAGAATCGCCTCAAAACTCGCTTCAACCCGAGCTCTATAGCTCCAACTATGTTCAAGATGGCCAAAACTCCTTCTTTTTGAGAATTTGACCAAGAAAATGTCCTTTGGTTATAGTTTTAAGGTTGATTTGCTGTGATTTTATGGTGTTTGGAGGTGTTTCTCTTCGTGGGTAATGGAAAATAGATTTTGCATGGCAAATGGGCACTGATTTCTATTTATAAAGGGATCACAAATCGAGACAAAACACCCCCGTCAGGGTCAAGTATGCGATCACATATCTGTCGCATAACAGATATGCGGTCCGCATAATTTGACGCAACCATCGTAGATTGAACCCTAGCCTTCATCGCAAATTTAGTGTGAGTCATGGTTTGCAGTCTGCATGTCAAGAATGCGACCGCATTCTTGACCGCATTTTTGACGTTGGTTTTTGCCCAGAAATCTGTCCCGATCTGCGGTCTCAATGTGGTGAAATGCGGTCCGCATTTCAGAAATGCGACCGCATTTTTGAAAAAATTCTTGCGTAGAAATCTGTTTGAGTTTGCTATCTTATTGTGAGATATGCGGTCCGCATTTGAGAAATGCGACCGCATTCTCAGCTTCTGGTTTTTCAGCAAATTTTTCTTCCAACGAGGAAATAGTCCGTTCAACCATCCAAAACTCACCCGAGGCCTCTGGAACCTCAACCAAACACGCCAACATATTACATAACATTATTCAAACTTGTCCCAACCTTCGGAACGCTCAGAACAACCTATCAACACCAATTCGCATCGGATTCAAGCCTAAGGATTCAAAATTCTTCTAAATCGTTCTTTTGATCTAAACCCAACCAAACCACGTCCGGATGACCTGAAATTTTGCACACAAGTCCTAAATCACATATCGAAGCTACAGCAACTTTCGGAATTCCATTCCGACCCTCGGATCAAAATCTCGCCTATCAACCTGAAATCGCCAAATTTCTAACTTCACCAATTCAAGCCTAATTCTACACCGGACCTCCAAAATAAATTTCGATCACACTCCTAAATCATAAATCACCTCCCCGAACTAACCGAACCATCGTAACTCACATCCGAGCCCTCTAACTCATAAGTCAACATTCGGTTGACTTTTCCAGTTTAACCCTTCTCAAAAGAGACCAAGTGTCTCATTTCTTACCAAATCTACTCCGAACGCAAACTATTCAACGTGATTACATAAAATACGGATAACGAGGCATAGTAAGGTAGAAATGGGAAAAACGGAGCGATAACTCATGCGACGACTAGCTGGGTCGTCACACTAAATCATCTACCATTTAAGTAAAGGACACAAACGAATATATGATCTATTTAAAACTTTATTAAAATTGAATAAATAATTATTCCATAATAAATACTATATCCAAACTAAAATCCATGGTTAATAGTATATATCCCAACAATCTCCCACCTAGACTCTTAACCATGACACTTATTAGATTATACTATATCTAAATGCATAGTTAATAGTATATGCCCTAGCAATCTCCCCTATAGAGTCATAACCATGCATCTATAACTTTCAAAGCTATCCCCTTGCATGACTATTAAAAGTCTTTGCCAATATGCTTTTGCTAAAAGGAACTTGCCAAGTTATTTTCAAATGCAATCTTTGTCTAGTAGTGCTTTGTCGTAACTAACTAGTTTGGTATTAGGCTCTTCAGGGATCTTGTTATGAAACTCTCCCAAGAGTACATACCAAACCATGATCTTCCTTACTATTCTCCCACTACAATGAAGTACTACTAATATTATCTTCATTACCTTACGGTATTGAAATATTAATGACTTCTTTATATAGTGTTCTCTGCTCAACATCACTCCCACTACTTGGGGGTAGTAAATTTCTTTTTGTCTATTAACATTTCTCCCACTACTTAAATGCAATGCAACGTCAATTCTGACATATAGAGTTGTATGTTCTTAAGCGTTTGAATTTTCAGATGATTCATTTGTTTTTTTCTTTGCTTAGTTCTTGTAAAACTAGTTTACTTCTAGAAACATAGTTTATTAAACAATCTTATTATAGAGAACTAGTATTTGTGCTAACAGTTACCTTCTTTTCTTTAGGAAAATAAATTAAACCTCCTTTCGTTCCCTTGGATATCCAATAGACGCGCAAGTATTCATCCTTGATTTTATCTTATCCATTTTTCCTTTCAGTATATATATTGGACAATTTCATATCCGAACTTGCCGCAGACCGGACTTATGTTAAGTCCACAAATCTACGGGGTCCAAGATACTAGCTTAGAAAGAACTAAAATCAGAATGTAATTGCAGTTTCTAATGCATATCCATAACGAAAAAAAAAAAAAATCAGAATAACTCATCATTAATCTAAACATCTCCATAAGAGTCCTATCTGTTCTCTCTACTACACCACTATATTATGGAGTATCCGTTGTAGACAATTGAGATATAATCTTCTATTTTGATGAGTAACTAATGAACTTTATAGAGAAGTTCTAGCCACCTACGATCAGATTGTAATAATTTAATATATTTTCATGGAGCTTCTCCGTATCAAGCCTTAAAGTCCTAAAATTATTTAAAGCATTCAGACTTATGGTGCATCAAATATATATATTCATATTTTGAGTAATCATTTATGAACGTCATAAAATTACTCAAAATTACCTCTTGCCTATTTGTTCATTAGACAACACAATCTAAATGGATTAGTTCTAACTTATCAGTGGCTCTCTTTCCTTTGGAACAAGGATGTCTCTTAGTCATATTTCCTTCTAAACAGAATCCATAAGTTGGTAGTGCCTCTACTTTTAATGATCCTTAGGTTCATCCTTGACCAACTTAAAATCCTATCCAGATTAATATGACTTAGACAGAAGTGCACAGATAAGTTTTACTCAATTTTGAAGAATATTTTCTCTTATGAGGTAGACTAATATTGTTCTGTTCAGGAGAGATATTAATTAATAATAACAAGGTCATGCATCCATGTACCACAAGAGATAAAATATTTACCAAGCTCAATAACACAAGATTTAATCGAAAATAAACCAAATATCTATCTCTTATTTTACCTAGAAACCGAAATTAAATTCCTTCTTACAAAAGGTACATATTTTACATCCTTTAAATTAATGTCTTATTGCTATCAAAGGAAATTTTAACAAGTAATACGGCAAATTGCATGAATTTATTGTGGAGTTGAGATATAAAAAATTAAATAGATAATAATAAGTCAAAACACTGAATAATAAAATTCAGACTGCATTCAATATATATATACATACATGCATCTCGAATAGCAAATTTCGATAGGAAAAGAGTCATTCATGCAAAGTATAATATATAATGCAAGAAATATACAATCAAAAAGGAAACAGAACCAACTCAAATGGAGAGTAAACTGTTATTTCCCGTCAATTGTATATTAATTAATATAAACATTTCAAACGTACTACACATATATATTCATGCACCTTGCATAGCAAATTTTGATGGGAAAAGAAGTACTCATGCAACATATGTATGTAATGCTAGATCATTCACTCCAATAAATGAAAACAGACCCATCTCAGATGGAAAGTACACTATTAATTTAAGTCAAGTAAACATCATAATTAATAGCTCTAGTTCCATTGATCCAACATATATACTCAGATAGAAAGTAAGTACATGATATCAATAACTAGTATTTCACCTATTGAGCTTATAATAAATTTATCTGATATGGAGGAAGACCTAAAGTCAACGCGTAAATTTACACTCACTTGAAATTAATAGTGGGAGACCATAGAAATATATTTCTATCACCACTTAATCATGGTTGCACTATAATTATAAAATTGATTCAACATGTAAACTCAGATGGAGATTCAATACATGTTATTAACTACTAGTAATTATACTTAATAAGTTCATAATAAATTTATCCGATATAGAGGAAGACCTAAAGTCGACGCATAAATTTATTATCTCACTATAAATAAATAGTGAAGACCATAGGGGTTAATTCCTATCAACACTTGATCACAACCATGAAATTTTCTTTGAGAATTAAGTTTCAAAATTCGAAAAAAATACCGTTCAAGAATTTTTAGGAATTTAAAATATGACATGTATTCCAACCATATATCAATTCATGTGATAAGCATGCGTCATCATGTTCCAGATTTAACAAAAATAAACCCGACATAAAGAATGACTTTTCATATTTAAATCACGTTTTAATCCTGCAAACCGCCAAAAAATCATCTAAACGACCCCGAATTGCCAAAATTCGACATAAGGGCAATGAGTATTTCTTATCAGGTTGATTCTGACGAACCCACCAAATTTCAAGCCAATCAAAGATCGTAAATTTCATGATCGCGTATGACCAAATTCGAATTAATTCCTTTAAGAAAATTGAGAGATTAAATCAATGTGATCTTATATTCTTTTCACATATCATATCAAGTTAAATCATCATGTATAACCATGTTCCGGATTTAACACAAATTAATTCGATATATAAAGAATAGTTTTTCATATTTAAAACCCATTTAATCCAATAAACTGCTTAAAGCCCATCTAAACGATTGATCAATGATTGATCAATTTAATTACTAATTCTAGTACTTTAAAATTATAATTTTTATTAATTAAATATCATGAAATAGAATTTACACGAACTACAATAATGAACAACGCGTAGGACCCTCCAAAATACGGTGTCACAAGTGCATGAGCATCAACTAGGAAATATAACAAAATACAACCTCTATCTAGAATACAAATTAGACAGGAAAATATAAATAACTCTGATAGATACTCTGCAGGCTGCGGATCGTAACACGAAATGCAGCTCACGGTAAAATTCCCGTAATAGTCGCGCCTCTACGCCCAAAAGACTACTAGACATATATGTACTTGCACAAAAAGTGCAACAAGTGTAGCATGAGTACGTAAATCAATGCGTACCCAGTAAGTATCTAGCCGAACCCCAGAGAAGTAGTGACGAGGGGACGACATCAACACTTACTAGTGGTCCAATAAGCCAGATACCCAACACTTACTAGTGGTCCGATCACGCGTACAAGTCTTAGCACCTGAACTGAAGCTACCCAAGGCCTCAAAGTGCCGAACGACGCTCTAGTGTTCAAAACGACCGGTCGGATCGTTACACATTTATTGGAATGAATGAAGAAAACAATAATAAATTCATTTAGAATACACAATATTGTCTTCTACTATGTTATTTTTATTGTTTCAAGTTTGCATTTTTACCAATTTGACTCTAAATACTAAAATATATTTGATTTTTCTCTATTGTCTAATTAATTTTAGCGTCAGTCCTCCCCCATATAAAAATAAATTTATGTATCCTAAGGTGTCTTTAGGTTCGCATAAAATTATACTGGGATTATAACATGGGAATTAAATCATATCAAAAATATTTATTAGATATGCTTTCAATTTATTAATATTTGGTTCATTGGATTAAAATAGATATATGACTAATATAGAAAATATATTTTCTATATATTAACTCTGAAAAATTTGACAACTATTACATTTTATCCCAAGATTGTTATCTTTTAAACTTTTAAATATTTTTCTTAGTTATTGATTTATTATTTTAAAATATTACACATAAAATCGGTAAAAAGAAAATACTTAATTATTTGTTCTAATAGTTGAGTGTAACTTTTAATTATTATCAAAAACCGACGAAGAGAAAATATTATTTGAATATGAAGGTTCAAATATTACATGCTTAAGAATTTGTTGAAAAATAACTTTCACATGCTTAAAAATTTGTTGAACTAAGAAGTTTCGTATAAAAAGATTTTGGTCTGTAATATAACTTTTAATTTAACATGCGTATATTACGTATTTTAGTTAACTTTTATTTAACTTAAAAGTTTAATTTTAACATATTTTGCTTTGCACAACTATTTAAATGAGGAAAAATCTTATATAAACAAAATCTTACTTTACTTGAATTCCTAATATTAGGAATCCCTACATTGTTCAAATAAGAAAAATATTTAATAGCCATATTTTTAGTTGATTTTGATTTATTATCCTGAATATTAGGACTTAATCAAACAAAGAATGATTTAATGAGAAAGGTTTTAGTTGATTTTAAATTTCTAAATATTAGAAAAATAATTTAAATTATAATTTTGTCCAATGTGAATTCTATTTCTAAAAGGTAAAAAAGGTGAATGACATTTCGCTAAGGGTATTCGTGCTTTTAATATAGTACTAGATTTAGGGTAAGCGCGATGCGCGTGAATCCTGTCTCAATGAATATAAACTTATTTAAAAAATAGTGTTAAGTTATAAAATAAAAGTGTAAGCTCCTAAAGATGATCATGAATATTGATTGTGTATAACTAACTCAATAATTAAATAATCTATTCTAGAAGTCCTCAACATCAATAATTTAACTTAAAATTTATTCCAAGTTTATAATTTCAGAATTTCATTTTCACGGGCAAGAATCTTAATAATCTAAATAATCTTGGAGGATACAACTTACAACATATAAGTAGGTAACTAATAATCTACGAACTTTAAATAACGCAAAATTAAAGTGCAATAATAAATAAAAAAGACATTAAAAGATTAAGAAGAAATAAAGCAAGCTAGTAAGAAAATCTACAATTGAAAGCTAGCTAATAAACCCAGTCATATTTAGCTAAATATATTTTGGATTAAAAATTAAAGAATCACATAAATTATCTTGTTAATTTTGTGTCTTTTATTATTTTTGTTGTCACGATCCAATTCCTCCTATAGATCGTGATGACGCCCAACGTCGTTGCTAGGCAAGTCAACGGTGAACTAGCCATGTATTTATTATTTTTAATAATATCAAAGTAGTTGATTTTTATTTATTAAGTAAATAAAAATAAAAAATTTTATAAAGTAAAGTGTAAACTAATGAAAGAGCAAATATGATGAAATAAATACTCAAAAGCCATAAAGTGGCTACTAGCATGTTCCCAAGCCTCGTTGTTGCAAATGTATGAGCAACTAGTAAAATATATAAAACACCTATGCTATTGTCTGAAATAGGATAGATAGAAAGTAAATACAAAAGAAAGACTGCTGGTGCTGCAAAACGGACTCAGAGAGCAGCTCACCACTATGCCTCAGGATAATAGGGGTGCGCCTAAATGGACACTAGATGCACTTGCCTCAGATCCTGCACGATTAGTGCAAAAGTGTAGCGTGAATATATAAACAACATGCAACCAGTATCCAATCCAACCTTGAAGAAGTAGTGACGAGGGGTCAACATCGATACTTACTACAGGCCAATAATAAAATACAGAAATTATAAATAGGCATGGAGTACAAGAATAATAATAATAATAATAATAATACAATAACCAGCAATGAATAAATGGTTCTTTAACTAATAGTCAATTTAAAAGTCTCCATTTGACACACGC
Organism: Nicotiana obtusifolia; assembly: GCA_002018475.1. NCBI lineage: Eukaryota > Viridiplantae > Streptophyta > Magnoliopsida > Solanales > Solanaceae > Nicotiana > Nicotiana obtusifolia. The sequence continues at coordinate 43,119 of MCJB01051132.1, read as the reverse complement.
TAACTCCAATAATTTCAGGCCATTAAATAAATTGTAACTTCTCAAGCCATAAAATAATATCAAGTGAAATCGGGCTCGGAATATTATCACGCACGATTTATGCCGAGGTCGTACGGTCCGATCCAAAATACTATGTGCACTGTCGAGGGTCGAACGACACGAACCATAGATGCATCTATTATACTGCGGAGGCGAACGGCCCGCTCCCATGTGAGTACAGAAATTTTCCTCTCTTGCGGAAGTACTTACGACGCGAGAGAGTTATTATGCATTTCCTCAATTCTTCTCAAAAATAAGAAATCTAAATTGAAAATTTGCAACTTTAAAATCCTTAGTCTCAGCTCTATTCAAGGCAATTAATATGCATAATAAACATAACTTTACAATTAAAGCATGATGTGGATCTAAAACTACCCGGACATATCATGGAATATAGCTACGCATGGACTCTCGTCACCTCGTGGGTACTTAGCTCCCCACACAAATAATACACAACAAAGGTACACCTGAAGGGATGAGTTCTCTCTTACAAGGTTAGGCAAGAGACTAACCTCGTTCTCAAGCTTACTTGCAGTCCACAAATCTGCTCTAAAGCCTCGACTTGGTGCCAATCAATTCGAAACTAACCAAATATTATATAAATTAATCAATACACATTCGCAAGTTCATAATTTAGCCATTTGAGAAATTACCCAATCCCAATTGGAAGATCCCTAAAATTCACCCCCGGGCCCATGTATTCGGATTTCGAAAATTTTTGAGGATAAATGTTACCCATAAACTCACGAACTCAAATATATAATTTCTACCCAATTCCATAATTATTTTCCTGGTTAAATCCTATTTTTTTCAAAATCTAGGTTTTTCAACTAAACTCACAATTTCTACAATTTATGTGTTAAGAATCCACCCAAAATGCATGTTTTAAACTCATCTTGTATAGAAATTACTTACCCTTAAAGTGCTAGGTGAAAACCCCTCTTCAAAGAGCTCTGAAATCGACCAAGAAGTAAAAGAAATGAACAAAAATAGCCTAAGTCCCGACATTAAAAGCCCTAACTGCCTCCAGCGATTCCGCTTTTGCGGACCTTGGGTCGCACCTGCGAAAAATCCATCGCAGGTGTGGTCCTAACTCAGGCTGCCTCCCTTCGCTTCTGCGGGTCCGCTTCTGCGGATTTTTCTCCGCTCCTGCGCGCACGTGCTTGCAGGCCAAGTCTGCTTTTACGCCCCCAGGCCACCTTGGCCGTTTCCGCATCGACGACCCACGCTCTGCATCCGACATCGCAGGTGCGAATTATTCCTCGCACCTGTGCTCCCAGGCCATCTCCACAGGCCTTGCACCTGCGATGAACCTACCGCATCTGCGTGACCGCACCTGCGGCCATTCCCTCCACAGGTGCGAGGACACCGGATTCAGCAGTAACAACACTCCCCAATTTCAAAGTTCCAATCCATTTTCGATCCGAATTTTACCCGAGGCCCCCGAAATCCCGTCCGAGCATACCACCAAGTTTGTAAACATAATACGGACCTACTCGAACTCTCGAAACACGAAAAACAACATCAAAACTAAGAATCATACCCCACAACCAAATCGAATCAACTTATGAACTTCAAGTTCTTTCAACTTACTCTGAATGCGCTGAATCATACATAAGCTACTCGGAATGACACCAAATTTTGCGTGCAAGTCACAAATCACCATACAGAACTATTCTCAGGCTCGAAATCCCAATCTGACCTCAATAACACCAAATCCCACTTCAAACCAAATTTAAAGAACTTGAAAACTTTCAACACGCCAAATTTCAATATTAAGCGCCGAAACGTTCCCCGGTCATCCGAAACCCGACACGAACACACGCCCAAGTCCATATTCATCATACGAACCTATTGGGACTGTCAAATCCCCGTTCTGAGGTCATTTATTCAAAACGTTGACTCAAGTCAAACTTAACCAATTTAAGCCAATATTAAGAAACTAAGTGTTCCGATTTCAACTCGAACCCTTCCAAACCTGAACTAACCATCCCCGCAAGTCATAAAATAGTAAAAGCACATACGGGGAGTCTTAATTAGGGGAACGGGGATCTAGAATGCAAAACGACTGGTTGGGTCAAACTTAACCAATTTAAGCCAATATTAAGAAACTAAGTGTTCCGATTTTAACTCAAACCCTTTCAAACCTGAACTAACCATCCCCGCAAGTCATAAAACAGTAAAAGCACATACAGGGAGTCTTAATTAGGGGAACGGGGATCTAGAATGCAAAACGATTCTCCACCTCTTAATAAATGTTCGTCCTCGAACGGGTCTAGAATTGTACTTGGATTGCTGGATAGGTGGGGATATATGCTTCGCATATCCTCCTCAGTCTCCCAAGTCGCCTCCCTGAATGGTTGACCCCTCCACTGAACCTTTACCGCAACAATCTTCTTGGACCTCAACTGGCGAACCTGCCTGTCAACAATAGCAACTGACTCCTCCTCATAACCCAGGCTGTCACCTAACTGGATTGTGTTATAGTCTAACACATGCGACTTGTCAGCATTATACTTCCGGAGCATAGACACATGAAAAACCGGATGAACCCCCGATAGACTGGGAGGCAAAGCAAGCTCATAAGCAACCTCCGCAACTCGTCTCAACATGTCAAATGGACCTATAAACCTTGGACTCAACTTGCCCTTCTTCCCGAACCTCATGATTCCCTTCATCGGTGAGATTTTCAAGAGAACCTTCCCGCCCACCATAAATGATAAGTCACGCACCTTTCGATCCGCGTAACTCTTCTGTCTGGGCTGCTTTTCGAAGCCGCTCCTGAATCAACTTCACTTTCTCCAAGGTATCCTTCACTTAATCAGTACCATATAACCTAGCCTTACCAAGCTCAAACCATCCAATGGGCGAACGACATCGCCGACCATACAAAGCCTCAAATGGAGCCATCTCAATGCTAGACTGATAACTGTTGTTATAAGCAAACTCGGCCAAAGGCAAGAATCGATCCCACTGCCCTCCGAAGTGAATAAGACATGCTCTGAGCATATCCTCCAAGATCTGAACCATCCGCTCTGACTACCCATCGGTTTGCGGATGAAAGGCTGTTCTGAGCTCTACTTGAATCCCCAACTCACTCTGTACTGCCCTCTAGAAACGCGAAGTAAACTGAGGGCCTCTATCTGATATGATGGAAACAGGCACACCATGTAACCGAACTATCTCCTTTATGTAAATCTGGGCCAATCTCTCAAAAGAATATGTACTTGGTCAACCTGTCGATAATGACCCAACCCGCATCGAACTTCCTCAAAATCCGCGGTAGCCCAACTACGAAGTCCATGCGCTCCAATTTCCACTCAAGTATAACCATCTGTTGGAGTAGGCCACCTGGCCTCTGATGCTCATACTTAACCTGCTGGCAATTTGGGCACCTCACTACATACTCAACTATGTCCTTCTTCATCCGCCGCCACCAATAATGCTGCCTCAGGTCGCGATACATCTTCGTAGCCCTTAGATGAATAGAATACCGAAAACTGTGTGCCTCTTCTAGAATCTACTCCCTCAAGTCATCAACATTAGGAACACATAGGCGACCCTGGAGCCGCAGAACACCATCCTCACCGATAACAACCTCCTCTGCACCAACCTTTAGTACCGTCTCTCTAAGAACCAACAAGTGCGGATCGTCGAACTGATGAGCCTTATTCTGCTCGAATAATGAAGACTGAGCGACGACGCATGCAAGAACTCGGATGGGCTTTGAAATATCCGACCTCACAAGTCTGTAGCCAAGGACTGAATGTTCCAAGCTAATGTCCTCTCCTCTGCTGAAATCAATGCCAAACTACCCATACTCTCAGCCTTTCTGCTCAAGGCATCCGTAACCATGGGCTTTGAAATATCCGACTTCAAAAGTCTATTAGCCAAGGACTGAATGTTCCAAGCTAATGTCCTCTCCTTTGCTGAAATCAATGCCAAACTGCCCATACTCTCAGCCTTTCTGCTCAAGTCATCCGTAACCACATTCGTTTTGCCTGGATGATAGAGGATGGTAATATAGTCCTTTAGTAGCTCAAGCCACTTGGGCTGCCTCAAATTGAGATCCCTCTGCTTGAACAAATAATGCAAGCTGCAATGATCGGTGTAAACCTCACAGGACACCCCATAAAAATAATGCCTCCAGATCTTGAGAGCGTGAACTATCGCGGCCAACTCCAAATCGTGCACAAGGTAATTCTTCTCGTAGGGCTTCAGCTGACGCGAAGCATATACAATAACTCGCCCCTCCTGCATCAATATACAACCTAGGCCAACGCATGAAGCGTCGCAATACACAGTATACATCCCTGAATCGGAAGGCAACACTAGAACTGGTGCTGTAGTCAAAGCTGTCTTGAGCATCTGAAAGCTCGTCTTGCAATCATCGGACCACTGCAACGAAGCGCCCTTTTGGGTCAATCTAGTCAAAAGTGCTGCAATAGATGAGAAGTCCTTCACAAACCGGCAATAATAACCTGCTAACCCCAAGAAGCTCCTGATCTCGGTTGCTGTGGTAGGACGAGGCCAACTCTAAACTGCCTCAATTTTCCTAGGATCTACCTTAATACCCTCGCCTGATACAACATGCCCCAAGAATGCCACAGAATCTAACCAGAACTCACACTTGGAGAACTTAGCATATAGCTTCTGTTCCAGTAAGGTTTGAAGCACCACTCTCAAATGCTGCTCGTGCTCCTCCATGCTACGCGAGTAAATCAATATGTCATCAATGAAGACAATGACAAACGAGTCAATATATGGCCTAAACACCCGGTTCATCAAATCTATAAATACCGCCGGGGCGTTAGTCAAGCCGAAAGACATCATTAGAAACTCATAATGGCCATATCTAGTCCGGAAAGCCGTCTTCAGAACATCCGAATCACGAATATTCAATTGATGATACCTCGATCTCAAGTCAATCTTAGAGAACACCTTGGCACCCTGCAACTAGTCAAACAAATCATCAATACGCGACAATGGGTACTTGTTCTTAATGGTAACTTTGTTCAACTGGCTGTAATCAATGCACATCCGCATAGTCCTATCTTTCTTCTTCACGAACAAATCGGTTCACTCCAAGGCGACACACTCGGTCTGACGAACCCCTTTGCTAGCAACTCCTCAAGTTGTTCTTTCAACTCCTTCAACTCTTTCGGAGCTATGCTGTATGGTGGAATAGAGATAGGTTGGGTACCTGGAGCCAAATCAATACAGAAATCGATATCACGATCTAGTGGCATGCCTAGTAGATCAGAAAGAAACACATCGGAGAACTCCTGGACCACGGGCACTGAATAAATCACCGGAGTCTCTGTAGTAGTATCCCGAACATAAGCTAGATAAGCCAAACAACCCTTCTCGACAGTGTGTCGAGCCTTCAGTAAGAGATAACCCGACTCGATGCACTGATAGATGAACCCTTCCACTCCAATCTAGGCAACTCCGGCATCGCCAAGGTAACAGTCTTGGCATGGAAATCAAGGATGGAATGATATGAAGACATCCAGTCCATGCCCAGGATGACCTCAAAGTCGGCCATATCGAGCAACAGAAGATTGGCTCTAGTTTCATAATCGTAGAAAGTCACGATACAGGACCGGTAGATCCGATCCACAACAATAGAATCGCCCACTGCATGGGCACATATACAGGAGTACCCAAGGACTCGCGAGGAACACCCAAAAAATGAGCAAACAAATATGAAACATATGAATATGTAGACCCTAGATCAAATAGTACCTAAGCATCCCTACTGCAGACAGAAATAATACATGTGATCACGGTCTCTTAGGCCACTGCATCTGATCTGGCTGGAAAAGCATAAAACCTAGCTGGAGCGCCACCTGACAGGCCTCCACCTCTAGGACGGCCCTTACCCACCTGACCTCCGCCTCTGGGCTGCCGGACGGCTGGTGAGGCAGCTGGTGCGGTAATCATAAGCTGATGACCCTGCTGTACTGCCTTGCCTCGAAGTTTGGGACAAAACCTCTTCATGTGGCCAAGATCCTCGCACTCGAAACAACCCTTGGAATGGTGGACTGCTGACCTGAAGTCTGACCCCGATGGCTTGAATACCCACTAGAGGAACCCTGAATAGCTGGCGGCCAGTAGGAGCTCTCTGGAATGGCGTTGAAATAGGGCCGTGCTGGAGCACCTCGAGAAGGCGACGGTGATGGATATGTGGGCTTGCTAAACTGACCCCTCAGAAACTGACCTCTGCCCCCAGACGGAGCACCACTAAACCCTCCAGAATATCAAAAATTCAAAACTGCTTGCCCATCGGCGTCTGCTCTCGGCTCCGCTGACGAACACCCTCGATCCTCCGAGCTATCTCCACAACTAGCTTGTAAGAAGTCCCCATCTCAACCTCTCGGGCTATAGTGGCCTGGATACCAAAGTGCAAACCTGCAACAAACCTCCGCACTCTCTCTGCATCGATGGGGAGTATCATAAGTGCATGGCGAGACAACTCAGAGAATCTTGCCTCATAGTCGGTCACTGACATCTGACCCTGCTGGAGCTGCTCGAACTGAAATCGCAACTCTTCCCTCTGAGAGGGTGGAATATATCAATCCAGAAAGAGACGTGTGAACCGGTCCCAAGTC
>MCJB01051132.1:4110-35802 GCA_002018475.1 Nicotiana obtusifolia | reverse complement strand
GGGGGACCTGCTGGCCTGCCAAAAAGATAGGACTACCACCATCTATGGGCCCTGTCCTCCAACTGAAAGGTGGTAAAGTCCACCCCGTGGGACTCCAATATCCTCATGTTATGCAGTCTGTCCCTGCAACGATCAATAAAGTCCTGGGGGTCCTCATGTCGCTCACCTCCGAAGACAGGAGGATGTAGCCTGGTCCATCTATCCAATAGCTTATGCGGCTCGCCGACCGCAGCTGGTCTGGGCTCAGGTATAGCTGTAGCAACTGGCTGAGCTCCGCCCACGGGTAGTGCACCCGGGGTCTGATATACGACAGGTGCATGCCCTGGAGCCTGAGCGCTAAGGGTCTGTACTCCCCCTCCCCCATGATATGTGGCTGGGTCTATTGGAAATAAACCAGCCTAAGTCATAGAATCCATGAACCGTAGCATACGGCCCATGACCTCTTAGAATCCTGGTGCAGACATAAAATCTACTAAGGCCGGCTCCGCTGCAGGCACCTCGCCCTGCTCCTCAATAACAGGATCCTCCACTGGATCCACTGGTGGCACAACTGGAGCAACTCTAGGACGCCCTCGTCCTTTACCACAGGCTGGAGCCCTCCTTCGGCCTCAGCCTCAGCCTCTAGCAATTGGGGGAGCAGCTCCTCCACGGTTAGGTACATCTGCCACACGTGTTCTCATCATCTATGAGAGAATAATAGAAAGATACTTAGCACAACATCAACTGCACGATAGGAGATAAAGAAAGAGTAGTTTCCTAACACCCTATAGCCTCTCGAAGATAAGTGCGGACGTCTACGCACCTATTCGCAAGACTCTATTAGGTCTGCTCATGACTTGTGAGACCTACATGAACCTAGTGCTCTGATACCATGTTGTCGCGACCCAATTCCTCCTATAGGCCGTGATGGCGCCAAACGTTGTCGCTAGGTAAGCCAACGGTGAACTAGCCATGTATTTATTATTTTTAATAATTTTAAAGTAGTTGATTTTTATTTATTAAGTAAATGAAAAGTTAAAAATTTAATAAAGTAAATCGTAAACTAATAAAAGAGCAAATATAATGAAATAAATACTCAAAAGCCATAAAGTGTCTACTAGTATGTTCCCAAGACCCGGTGTCTCAAGTATATAAGCAACCAGTAGAATATACAAAACACCTATGCTACTGTCTCAAATAGAATAGACATAAAGTAAATACAAAAGAGAGACTGCGGGTGCTGCAGAACAGACCCAGAGAGCAGCTCATCACTATACCTCAAGATAATGGGGGTGCGCGCCTGAATAGACACTAGATGCACCTGCCTCAGATCCTGCACGATTAGTGTAGAAGTGTAGCATGAGTACATAAATAACATGTACCCAGTAAGTATCCAGTCTAACCTCGAAGAAATAGTGATGAGGGGTCGACATCGACACTTACTACTAGCCAATAATAAAATACGAAAATTCTAAATAGGCATGGAGTACAAGAATAATAATAATAACACAATAACCAGCAATGAATAAATGGTTCTTTAACTAATAGTCAATTTAAAAGTCTCCATTTGACACATGCTAACNAACTAGTAGAATATACAAAACACCTATGCTACTGCCTGAAATAGAGTAGACACAAAGTAAATACAAAAGAAAGACTGCAGGTGCTGCACAACGGACTCAGGGAGCAGCTCACCACTATACCTCAGGATAACGGGGGTGCGCGCCTGAATGGACACCAGATGCACTTGCCTCAGATCCTACATGATTAGTGCAGAATTGTAGCGTGAGTACATAAAGAACATGTACCCAGTAAGTATCCAGTCTAACGTCGAAGAAGTAGTGACGAGGGGTTGACATCGACACTTACTACGAGCCAATAATAAAATACAAAAATTCTAAATAGGCCTGGAGTACAAAAATAATAATAATAACACAATAACCAGCAATGAATAAATGGTTCTTTAACTAATAGTCAATTTAAAAGTCTCCATTTGACACATGCTAACTCCAACAATTTCAGGCATTAAATAAATTATAATCTCTCAAGCCATAAAATAATATCAAGTGAAATCGGGCTCCGGGTATTATCACGCACGATTTATGCCGAGGTCGTACGGCCCAATCTAAAATACTATGTGCACTTCCGAGGGTCGAACAACACAAACCATAGATGCATCTATTATATTGCCAACGCGAACGACCCGCTCCCATGAGAGTAGAGAAGTTTACTTGCTCGCGGAAGTACTTGCGACGCGAGAGGACATGGGTTTCTTAGAGTTATTATGTATTTCCTCAATTCTTCCCAAAAATAAGAAATCTAAATTGAATAGTTTCAACTTTAAAATCCCTAGTCTCAACTCTATTCAAGTCAATTAATATGCATAATAAAAACAATAGTACAATTAAAGCATGATGTGGATCTAAGGCAACCGGGACATATCATGGAATGTAGCTACGTACGGACTCTCGTCACTTCGTGCGTACGTAGCTCCCCACACAAGTAACACACAACAAAGGTACACCTAAGGGGATGAGTTCCCTCTTACAAGGTTAGGCAAGAGACTAACCTCGTTCTCAAGCTCACTTCCGGTCCATAAATCCGCTCTAAAGCCTCAACTTGGTGCCAATCAATTGCAACTAGTCAAATGTTATATAAATTAATCAATACACACTCACAAGTTCATAATTTAGCCATTTGAGAAATTACCAACCCAAATTGGAAGATCCTTAAAATTCACCCCCGGGCCTATGTGCCGGGGTTCCGAAAAGTTTTGAGGATAAATGTTACCCATAACCTCACTAATTCAAATATATAATTTCTGCCCAATTCCATACCCATTTTTGTGGTTAAATCCCATTTTTATCAAAACCTAGGCTTTTCAACTAAACTCACAATTTCTACAATTTTTGTGTTAAGAATCTACCCGAAAATGCATGTATTAAACTCATCTTGTATAGAAATTACTTACCTCAAAGTGACAGGTGAAAAACTCTCTTCAAAGATCTCTAAAATTGTCCAAGAATTGAAAGAAATGAACCAAAATAGCCTAAGTGCCGACATTAAAAGCCCTCACTGCCTCCAGCAATTCCGCTTCTGCGGACCTTGGGTCGCACTTGCGCAAACTCCAGGTGCGGTCCTAGCCCAGGCTGCCTCCTTTTGCTTCTGTGGGTTTTTCTCCTTTCCTGTGCGCACGTGCCTGCCGATAAAGTCTGCTTCTGCACCCTAGGCCACATTGGCCATTTCCGCATCGGCGGCCCACGCTCCGCATATGCGACCTCGCAGGTGCGGAATATTCCTTGCACCTGTACTCCCAGGCCATATCCACAGCCCTTGCACCTGCAATGTACCCCGCCACATCTACGTGACTGCACCTGCGGCCATTCCCTCTGCAGGTGCGAAAACACTAGATTCAGTAGCAACAGCAGTGCCCAATTTCAAAGTTCCAATCCGTTTTCAATCTGAATTTCACCCGAGGCCCCTGGAACCCCGTACAAGCATACCGGCAAGTTTGTACACATAACACGGACCTGCTCGAACTCTCGAAACACGAAAAAGAACATCAAAAATAAGAATCACACCCCACAACCAAATTGAATCAACTTATGAACTTCAAGTTCTTCCAACTTACTCCGAATGCGCCAAATCATACTTAAATCATTCAGAATGACACCAAATTTTGCGTGCATGTCAAAAATCACCATACGAAACTATTCCAGTCTTAGAATCCCAATCGGACCTCGATAACACCAATTACTTCTTCAAACCAAATTTAAAGAACTTGAAAACCTTCAATGTGCCAACTTTCAATATTAAGTGCTGAACTGCTCCCGGGTCATCCGACACCCAATCCAAATACATGCCCAAGTCCAAAATCATCATATGAACCTATTAGGACCGTCAAATCCCGATTTCATAGTTGTTTACCCAAAACATTGACTCAAGTCAAACTTAACCAATTTAAGCCAGTATTAAGGAACTAAGTGTTCCGATTTCAACCCAAACTGTTCCAAACCTGAACTAACCATCCCCCCAAGTCATAAAACAGTAAAAGCGCATACGGTGAGTCTTAATTTGGGGAACGGGAATCTAGAATGCAAAACGACTGATCGGGTCGTTACATTCTCCGCCTCTAAGCAAACATTCATCCTCGAACGGGTCTAAAATCATACTTGGAGTGCCGAATATGTGTGGATATCTGCTCCACATGTCCTCATCGGTCTCCCAAGTCGCATTCTCGATTGGTTGACCCCTCCACTGAACTATTACCGTAGAAATCTTCTTGGACCTCAACTGGAGAACCTGCCTGTCAACAATGGCAACTGACTCCTCCTCATAACCTAGGTTCTCATCTAACTAGACCGTGCTGTAGTCTAACACATGCAACTTGTCGGCATTCTACTTCCGGAGCATAGACACATGGAAAACCGGATGAACCCCCGATAGATTGGGAGGCAAAGCAAGCTCATAAGCAACCTCCCCAACTCGTCTCAGCACCTCAAATGGACCTATGAACCTCTGGCTCAACTTACCCTTCTTCCCGAACCTCATGATTCCCTTTATCGGCGAGGCTTTCAAGAGAACATTCTCGCCTACCATAAATGATTAAGTCACGCACCTTTTGATCCACGTAACTCTTCTATTTGGATTGTGTTGTGCGAAGTCACTCCTGAATCAACTTCACTTTCTCTAAGGCATCCTTCACTAAATGTACCATATAACCTAGCCTCGCCGGGCTCAAACCATCTGATGGACTAACGACATCACCGACCAAACATAGCCTCAAATGTAGTCATCTCAATGTTGGACTAATAACTGTTGTTATAAGAAAACTCGGCCAAAGGCAAGAATCAATCCTACTACACTTCGAAGTCAATCACACATGCTCTGAGCATATCCTCCAAGATCTGAACTGTCCGCTCCGACTGCCCGTTGGTCTGCGGATGAAAGGCTATGCTGAGCTCTTCCTGATTCCCCAACTCACTCTGTACTGCCCTCCAGAAATACGAAGTAAACTGAGGGCTTCTATCTAATATGATGGAAATAGGCACACCATGCAACCGAACAATCTCCTGAATGTAAATCTAGGCTAATCTCTGTGAAGAATATGTAGTCACAAACGGAATCAAGTATGCCGACTTGGTCAACCTATCAATAATGACCCAAACCGCATCTAACTTCCTCAACATCCGCAGCAGCCCAACTACGAATTCTATAGTGATGCGCTCCCATTTCCACTCAGGTATAACCATCTGCTGGAGTAGGCCACCTAGCCTCTGATGTTTATACTTAACATGCTGTCAATTTAGGCACCTCGCTACATATTCAACTATGTCCTTCTTCATCCGCCGCCACCAATAATGCTACCTAAGGCCGCGAAACATCTTCGTAGCCCCTGGATGAATAGAATACCGAGAACTATGTGCCTCCTCTAGGATCTTCTCCCTCAAGCCATCAACATTAGGAACACATAGGCAACCCTGGAGCCGCAAAACACCATCCTCACCGATAACAACCTCTTTGGCATCACCCTGTAGTACCATCTCTCTAAGAACCAACAAGTGCGGGTCATTGAACTGACGAGCCTTAATCTGCTCGAATAATGAAGACTAAGCGACGACGCATGCAAGAACTCGGCTGGGCTCTAAAATATCCAATCTCACAAGTCTGTTAGCCAAGGACTGAATGTCCCAAGACAATGGCCTCTCCTCTGCTGAAATGAATGCCAAACTACCCATACTCTCAGCCTTTCTGCTCAAGGCATCTGCAACCACATTCGCCTTTCCCGGATGATAAAGGATGGTAATATCATAGTCCTTTAGTAGCTCAAGCCACCCGCACTGCCTCAAATTGAGATCACTCTGCCTGAACAGTACTGCAAGCTACAATGATCTGTGTAAACCTCACAGGACACCCCGTAAAGATAATGCCTCCAGATCTTAAGAGCATGAACTATCGCGGCCAACTCCAACTAGTGCACGAGGTAATTCTTCTAGTGGGGCTTCAGCTGATGCGAAGCATATGCAATAACTCGCCCCTCCTGCATCAATACGCAACCCAGGCCACCACATGAAGTGTCGCAATACACAGTATACATCCCTGAACCGGAAGGCAGCATTAGAACTGGTGTCGTTAAATAGCTATCTTGAGGTTCCGAAAGCTCGCCTTGCAAATCATTGGATCATTGGAACGGAGCACCCTTCTGGGTCAATCTAGTCAAAGGTGCTTAAATAGATGAGAAGCCCTCCACAAACTGGCGATAATAACCACCTAACCCCAAGAAGCTCCTGATCTCGGTCGCTATGGTAGGACGAGGCCAACTCTGAACTATCTCGATCTTCCTGGGATCTATCTTAATACCCTCGCCTCATGCAACATGCCCCAAGAATTCCACATAATCTAACCAGAACTCATAGTTGGAGAACTTAGCATATAGCTTCTGTTCCCGCAAGGTCTGAAGCACCACTCTCAAATGCTGCTCGTGCTCCTCCATGCTACGCGAGTAGATCAATATGTCATCAATGAAGACAATGAAAAACAAGTCAATATATGGCCTGAACACCCAGTTCATCACATCCATAAACGCCGCCCGGGCGTTAGTCAAGCCGAAGGACATCAGTAGAAACTCATACTGGCCATATCTAGTCCGGAAAGCCATCTTCGGAACATCTGAATCGCGAACCTTCAACTGATGATACCTCAATCTCAAGTCGATCTTAGAGAACACCCTGGCACCTTTCAACTGTTCAAACAAATCATCAATACGTGGCAACGGATACTTGTTCTTAATGGTAACTTTGTTCAATTGGCGGTAATCAATGCACATCCGCGCAGTCCCATATTTATTCTTCACGAACAACACCGGTGCACCCCAAGGCGACACACTCGGTCTGACGAACCCCTTTGCTAACAACTCCTCAAGCTGTTCTTTCAACTCTTTCAGTACGGTGGAATAGAGATTGGCTGGGTACCTGGAGCCAAATCAATACAGAAATTGATATCACGATCTGGTGACATGCCTGGTAGATCAGAAGGAAAGACATCGGAGAACTCCCGGACCATAGGCACTAAATCAATCGCCGAAGTCTCTGTAGTATCCCGAACATAAGCTAGATAAGCCAAACAATCCTTCTCAACCCTATGTCGAGCCTTCAGAAAAGAGATAACCCGACTAGATGCATTGACAGATGAACCCTTCCAATCCAATCTTGGCAACTCCGGCATCGCCAAGGTAATGGTCTTGGCATGACAATCAAGGATGGCATGATATGGAGATTACATGCCCAGGATGACCTCAAAGTCGGTCATATCAAGCAACAGAAGATCCACTCCAGTCTCATAACAGGAGAAAGTCATGATACATGATCGGTAGATCCGATCCACAATAATAGAATTGCCCACTGGCATGGACACATATACAGGAGTACCCACGGACTCGTCAGGAACACCTTGAAAATGAGCAAACAAAGATGAAACATAGGAATATGTAGACCCTAGATCAAATAGTACCGAAATATCCCTACCGCAGATAGAAATAAAACCTGTGATCACGGCATCTAAGGCCACTGCATTTGATCTGGCAGGAAAAGCATAGAACCTAGTTGGAGCGCCACCTGACTGGCCTCCACCTCTAGGATGGCCCCTACCCACCTACTCTTCGCCTCTAGGTGGCCGGACGGCTGGTGCGGTAATCATAGGCTGATGACCCTGCTGTACTACCTTACCTCGAAATCTGGGACAAAACCTCTTCATGTGGCCAAGATCCCCGCACTCGAAACAACCCCTCGGGACGGTGGACTGCTGACCTGAAGTCTGACCCTAATGGCCTGAATACCCACTGGGGGGGACCCTGAATAGTTAGCAGCATTAGGAGCTCTCTAGAATAGCACTGAAATAGGCCCGCACTGGAGAACCCTGAGAAGGCGGCGTTGCTAGATTTGTGGGCCTGCGAGACTGACCCCTCACAAACTGACCTCTGCGCCCAGGCAGAGCACCACTGAATCTCCAGAATATCGATACTGCTTGCCCCTCGGCGTATTCTCTCGGCTCTGTTGACGAACACCCTCGATACTCCGAGCTATCTCCACAACCAGCTTGTAAGAAGTCTCTATCTCAACCACTCGAGCCATAGTGGCCTGGATACTAGTGTGTAAACCCGCACCAAACCTCCACACTCTCTCTGTATCAGTGGGGAGTATCATAAGTGCATGGCGAGACAACTCAGAGAATCTCGCCACATAGCCGGTCACCGACATCTTAAGTGCTAGGTGAAAACCCCTCTTCAAAGAGCTCTAAAATCGTCCAAGAAGTGAAAGAAATAAACCAAAATAGACTAAGTCCTGACTTTAAAAGCCCTCACTACCTCCAGCAATTCCGTTTCTGCAAACCTTGGGGCGCACCTGCGACGCTGCACCTGCGGAAAATACATCACAGGTGCGATCCTATCCTAAGCTGTCTCCCTTCGCTTCTGCATACGAAGTCTGCTTCTGCGGATTTTTCTTTGCACCTGCGCACACGCCTGCAGACCAAGTCTGCTTCTGTTCCCCCAGGCCACTTTGGTCTTTTCCGCATCGGCGGCCCATCCGCCGCATCTGTGACCTCGCAGGTGCGGAATATTCCTCGCACCTGCGCTCCTAGGCCATATCCACAGGCCTCGCATCTGCGTGACCGCACCTGCGGCCATTCCCTCCGCAGGTGCGAAGCCACTAGATTCAGCAGCAACAACACTCCCCAATTTCAAAGTTCTAATTCGTTTTTGATCCGAATTTCACTTGAGGCCCCGAAATCCCGTCCGAGCGTAGCAACAAGTTTGTAAACATAATATGGGCCTGCTCAAACTCTCGAAACACAAAAAACAACATCAAAATTAAGAATCACACCCCACAACGAAATCGAATCGACTTATAAACTTCAAGTTCTTCCAACTTACTCCGAATGCGCCGAATCATATTTAAACTACTCGGAATGATACCAAATTTTGCGTGCAAGTCAAAAGTCACCATACTGAACTATTTCCAGTCTCGAAAACCCGATCGGACCTTGATAAAACCAAATCCTACTTCAAACTAAATTTAAAGAACTTGAAAACCTTCAATGAGCCAACTTTCAATATTAAGCGCCGAGACGCTCCCGGGTCATCCGAAACCTGATCCGAACACATGCCCAAGCCCAAAATCATTATATGAACCTATTGGGACCGTCAAATCCTGGTTTTGAGGTTGTTTACTCAAAACGTTGACTCAAGTCAAACTTAACCAATTTAAGCCGGTATTAAGGAACTAAGTGTTCCGATTTCAACTCGAACCCTTCCAAACCCGAACTAACCATCCCCGCAAGTCATAAAATGGTAAAAGCACATAGGGGGAGTCTTAATTAGGGGAACGAGGTTCTAGAAGGCAAAATGACGGGCGGGGTTGTACATTTTGTGTATTTTCTAAACTGCAAAGTAATTTATTGGTAATTGTCCTATTTTACAAATATTAGGATTTTCTATTAATTTATTGTCCCGTAAAGATAATACTCCCTCCGTTTTAATTTAGATTAGATAGTTTGACTCGGTACATAATTTAAGAAAAAAAGACTTTTGAAACTTGTGATTTTAAAAACTTAAGGGGTAAAAGCTTTGTGGGGCCATGGCATTTGTGTGGTTATAGAAGCTTTTCATTAAGAGTAAATTAGGTAAAATAAAGAGTTTAAAGTTGAATTATTTTCAATTGTAGAAATGTGTCATTCTTTTTAGAACAGACTAATAAGGAAAGTGTTTCATTTAAATTGAAATAGAGGGAGTAAAATACTATTATGAATATTTTTGAATAAATACTACAAGTCATATGTTCTGATTAAATAATTATCTTTTATAGCACAATCTATTAATTATATGATATTCAGTAGAATTTATTTTAAAATACGGATCAAATCCAGTCAAATCCTATGTCTTGTCACGTCTTATGTGATAAGATATCTGATGTGATATGACACTTTATGTGACATGACATTCGATGTGATTAAACATAACATATATTCTTTAGGTAATGACCATCAGACAAATGGAAAAGTAATGATGATATTTTTTTACACAATAGGTAAAAGAGGGGTTTATTTTCTAATAAATAAAGAGAGGGGTCTTGCATAATTTTTAACACTTCACACACATAGAATCACTTAAAAATCAGATTTTGACAGGGATAAAACCGTAATTTTAAGCCATCACTCTCATCTCTCATTCTTTTGAGAGAAGAACTGCTACCCAATCCTCTACACGCCACTTCCGGCGATGTGGGCCGAAAAATGGCGAACCACCCATGGTCTCCGACTCCTCTCTGCTCTCTCCATCTCCCTTCTTCTTCTCCTTCGTGATTCTTCACCCAAACACCATTATGCTATCCATCATAACCGGGCAACCATTAGATCTTGTCGGATATTTTTCTTGTGATGTTTACTGCTTTTTTCTTTTGCACGTTTTTTTCGGTGACCATCAGCATTGAAGCAGCGCCGTAGCATGGATTATCAATTGGCTTGCTCCATTCGTTCTTGTTATACCAATATTTGGCCAAAAAATATTCCCGCGAACTTGACACCATGTGTCTTTTCTTTTGGTACTAATTTGTTTGTTCTTGTTGTTGTGTAGATTTGGAAAGAGATGACATTTTTTGGCGAGCTGTGTATTTTTTGCCACTGCTCCAGGGTGGCTGTGTTTGTTTGCTGGCTATCAACGTGTACATAATTTTTGCTTGACCATTGCTCCGGTGTCGTTGTCGTTGAAGCGTCATCATCGTTGAAGCAACATCACCGACCAATGAACATTGACACATCTTCTATCTCGCCCGTTTCCCAAAAGCTAACGTTCATGACCCATTTTTTAAAAACTGCATGATTCTTATGTTTTTTGTGGGATCTCTATTTGATATTTTTGTTTCTTGCTCGAGACCCCTTGACCATTTTTGATGGAACTTTAACCCCATGGTTATTGCATCTCTGTTATGCCACTTTGACTTTAACTCTTAATTTGATTTTTGATGGGTTATGCGTTGGAAGGCTGAACATTGATATTGTGTTGTTGGTTGCCTTCACCGCGTGAAACGATTTTGAACAAATACATACACGTGAGGTTGGGCCTAAAATAAAGAGCGATGATGTAACAATGCGACCGTTCCTTTTGAGAATTAACGTCCCATTCGGTGGCTTAAGGTCTCGAGAAGCTTGTTATTATGTATTATGACTTGCGTGTGTGTTCTAGTTCAAATTTTGGATGATTCGGATTGATTTGGAAGGATGGATCTTATTTTAGAAGATTAAGTGAAAAATGTTAACTAGAGTTTGAATTTTGTGCAGATGACTCCGGAATGGTATTTTGATGATTCCAATAGCTTTATATGATGATTTTGGACTTAGGTGTGTGTCCGGATTTAGATTTTGAGGTCCGTAGGTTAATCTGATGCATTTTGACGAAAATTGGAAAGTTGAAGGTTTGGAAGGTTGAGAAGTTTGACCGAAGTTGACTTTGTGGATATCGGGTTCGGATTTTTATTCCTGGAGTTGGTATAGCTCTGTCGCGTCATTCGGAACTTGCATGCAAAATTTGGCGTCATTCAGGGTTGATTTGATATGATTCGGCGCGAGTTGTAGAAGTTCAAAGTTCATAAGTTAATTAAGTTTGATTTGAGGTGCGATTCGTAGTTTTGATGTTATTTGATGTGATTTGAGGCCTCGAGCAGGTCCGCGTTATGTTATTGAGCTTGTTGGTATGTTTCGACGGGGTCCCGGGGGCCCCGAGTGTGTTTCGGATGGGCTACGGGCCATTTCACCATGTTTTGGACTGCTGATTTCTGGTGTCTGAATCGCGAAGTGCCAGTCGCGATCGCGTAGAATATTTTGTGACTAACCTTTTTTCCTTCTTCGGTCGCAAAGAATAGTCCGTGATCATGTGTTTCTGTAGGTTGCTTCATCGTGTTCACGGTAGGTGTTACGCAATTGCATAATGGGCAACCATGCTGAGGAGGCCAGGTTTATTGTTCTTCACGTTCACATCATTTGGTTTGCGATCGCGTACGCGGGGGTTGCTGTGAGTCGCATTCGCGGCTTTGTTTGCGCGTTCGCATAAGGTTATTTTTGGAAGCCTTCATTTTGTTCTTCACGTTCGCGAGGAATGTTCCGCGATCGCGATGTGTAATATCTGGGCAGAATATTAAAGTACTCTATTACAAGGGTTTGTCCATTTTTATCATATCTTTAGTTGTAGACCTCAGATTTGAGTGATTTTTAAGGGTTTGTTAGGTGTTGGATTGGGTAAATGTTCTTTACTCGGATTTGATTTTATTTCATGATTCCCTCCTTGTTTTTATCATTAAATTAGTGGTATGAATTGGGAAAAAATGAGAATTTTGTGAAAACTTTCAAAAATGTAAAATGATGATTTGAAGGACGAGTTGATGTCGGAATTGGATAAATTTGGTATGGTTGGACTAGTATCGGAATGGGTGTTTGGTTTTTGTGCATTTTGTCAGGTTTTGAGGTACGAGCTCGAGGTTGACTTTTTGGGTTGACTTTTTAAAAATCGAAGCTTTATTATCCGAAATTATTTATACTTTTTATTTATAATATTAAGTTATTTTGGATAGATTTGAGTTGTTTCACACGAGAAGGCCATTATAGAGTATCGGTCTAGCATCTTTGAGGTAAGTACCCCTTAGGATTTGAGTCATTTGTGCTATTTGTGTCATGTGAAAGTCGTGTACCGAGGTGATGAGTACGTACTCGGGCTTATATTTGGAAATGGACCGGTCTAGACTCTTAGGCATTTTTATATACTTATTTGGAATTGTTAGCACATGTTATATCTTTTATTCGTCATGTCTACTATCACATGCTTTATTCAAAGTTGTCGTTATATGTCACATTCTTTATTTGTCGAGTTTGATCTTATATGCTTTATTTGGAGTTGCTATCACTTTTAACATTATGTGATTTCTTTTATAGTGGAGCTACTCTTAGTTGAAATTGTCATCACGTGATATCTTTTTGTTGCCGGGTTGTTCTCATGCATTTAGACATGGCACTAGTTCATGCCATCTCCTTCATTGTTAGCCTAATTCATACACTAGAGTCCGAAGTTTGCCACTTCATGGAAGTACTTTCACTATCGAGGTTATCCTTAAATAATTAATTAGAATTAAAGTTTTTGAGCGTCATTAATCTATTCTCATGCCGAGTTGATTGTGATTGTGAGCATGTCACTATGCCGGGCGGGTTATGAATGTGAGCCTGTGATCATGCCGGGCGGATTGAGATTTTGGCACGTGAGTTGTCCGTACAGTTATGATGCGAGATGTGGGCATGAGGTGCCATGAGTGTGTGATGGTGGGTTGAGACCTGTGACTTGTGACTATGAGATGAAGCATCACGTAATGATTTCGTTGTGAAACTTGTGTCAGTTCGGCTTGACTAATTGATTGTCCTTTGTATTCCTTATTTGGTGTTAATGATACTTCATGGTATTCTTATTTCTTTACTGTTTATATCACTTGTTGGTTCTTGTTGCTATTTACTGATTTTCGCTTTCCATTATTAGTTTTATACTTCTGTACTACACAGGTTATTTTGTCTAGTAAGTGCCTTGACTTATACCTAGTCACTACTCCAGCGAGGTTAGTCTTGATACTTACTGGGTACCGACCGTGGTGTACTCATACTACACTTCTTCACATTTTTATGCAGATCCAGGTACTTCAGAGTCTATTGATTGTTAGATAGCAGATCAAATATTGCTGTGGAGACTTCGAGGTATACCTGCCGTTGCGTTTGCAGGCCTCGTAGTCACCTTTGGAAGTTATTTTTGTACAATTTATTCTATTCCGGAACAGTTGTACTTAGAGATTTTCTAATAAACTCAGTAGAGCTTATGACTTTTAGTACCGGTTTTGGGATTGATGGCTTTGTATAGAATTTTTATTCATATTAACTAGATATTGGTTGAATTTGGTCATTAATTTAGTAAGTGTTAGGCTTATCTAGTCTTATAACCTAGGTGCCATCACGATATCCTGCGGAGAAACATTGGGGTCGTGACAGATGACTATAAATTCATCGAAAAAGAAAAAGACAAGAACGTGATGAACTTGAACCTTCGGACGGTGACACGGTTGGCCACCGTTGTCACAACCAAGGCGGTTCTCATTCTCATGCCTTGACGGAATCAAATAAAAACTATTTCTAAATATATTATTAATATATTACACTTTAGTTTATTTTACATTACATTACTTCACTAATATATATCTTCTCCTTTCTTTGCGAGGTACCTTACCTGGAAGGACTTCGAAGTACAATACTCGGAGATGAAAATAGAACTCCCTTATCGAATTTCCACTTCATACTTCCCGTTCTCGGAAAATACAAGTATAGTATAGTTATAGATAGATGTCATTTTTAATTATTTTGATTGCTTGTTTGGTATTATGTTTGATTATGACAACACTTAGGACAAAACGCATCAAGTTAAATAATTGAATCAATATTCAACATGCGTGTCCAATAATTGCACAACTTGCATCTATACTTTGATTATTAGGTACACTTTCCATAACTTGATTAATTGATTAGGATCGATACACACCTAATTTATTAAACTAGTTGTCCATTATATAAGTCTGACATTCTTTTCTAATCAAATAATTATGTATTTTTTTACATGTGTGCTAGCATGTCTAGTTATACTTCTATTTGTAAATTACTCTTTTTAATTAGCTTATTTTAAATCACACGTGTTTGTAAAAAATAGATGTAATTAGACTTAGCACAATTTATGATAATTGGCTCTTATCTATGAAGTATACATAACATAATTAGTATAAATATAATTTTGCATAATTAAATATTTTCTTTTAAAATCCTCTCAAAGTGTAGAATATTTTGTCACATTGGAAATATCTTAGATTCATTTGAATATAATCCCTTGTACTCTTTTATTTTCTTAACATGTTCTTTGTCAGCCATACACTTGTTAAGAGATACTTTTTTATTCTTTCAAGCCCATTTCAAATAAATACTATTTCACATATTCTATTTCAAAGTTGTTGATCATAAGTCAACTCTCATAGGATTACTCTTTTAACTCAAACTCCCATCTAAATCTTTTTGTTTGTCAAACTATAACCTTTTATGCTTTTCTAATTAAATGCATATCTTCCTCAAAACATCAACCATTCTCACATATTTTGTTTACTTTCTTATGCACACTCAATTACATATTTGAGTTGAAGTTTCATGCTTTATTGTGAATAGACATCATTCTTTTGAACATATCTCACCTATTTGGTCAAGTCTATCGGGAACCACACTTTGTGGATCTTGAGTGATGTTTAACCCTTTTCCTCGAGATAACTTGATCCCTTATTCAAAATCTCAACAGTTTTGCAGACTATAGTTAGAGCACACATTACATAATATTTTTAGGTGTCCTAGTGTACCTTAAATAGTAGGTGGCGACTCTAAACCCTGATTAACCTTGTAGAGTACCATAAGTTGTATTTTGCTTTATCTTATGTAAAGTAGGGTGCAACAACAGGGCATCTAGGAAACTTCACTTTCTTTCTTTCCTTATCGTGAAACCTCAGCATGAAGCTTATATCTTCGATTTCTTTCCATTCACTCGTATGTGATATTAAGCACTCGATATCAGATACGCACCGACTTGTGACATCGTGGATAAGGTGCGAGATGTAATTTTGTGTTCTGAAGATAGGACAATCCGGGCTCATCAAATTCAATTGTGTGAGTATGTAATTTTGGACTCTTATGTCTGGTAATGTCCCTAAGAGTGGGATTGATGGCTCAATGTGTAGATATATAGCTATATGATATATGACTGAGAACTACGCCTATATGGTTTGGTTGTCACATGAAGGATTTTCTTGGGATGCAAAGGGTTGTGGATGCTTGATTTTTGTCTTAAAGTGTTGTATAGTCTTAAGATGTGGATGTGTTGATGGATCTTCAGTTGTTGATTTGTCAAATGAAGCAGATTCTTATATCTTGTTAACAAGTGTAGACTCGAGAAGACTAATTGATTGCATAGTAGTTGTGACCATGGTAGGGTCATAGAGAAATGTCAGTTCGAGGCTACCTTGATGGGTTATCTCCTGCGAGAGGGTTTGAGGTTGACTTATTTTTATGAGGTTTTTATGAAGAGTTTTTCTTCTATCTAGTGGAATTCATGTGCTATGATTGAAGTTCGGATCGCTTGAGTATGATGGCATGACCTCCACGAGGATGTGTATGCAATTGGCGAATGATTTGGAAGGTGTAATGAATAGTGCTGCATGAGCTTACGAGGAGATTCAGCTGAATAATAGTGTGAGACCATGGCAGTACGAAGGAAAAACATTGTTGGCTATCAAATGATGTATTTTGTGGCTTCGAGCCAACTGGCATAATCTACTATCTATGATCGGATCGTATGATCATGTGTTATATTAGTTTTTAGACTAAAGAATACTTATGAATCAGTTATGACTTGAAAAGGATGACTTTAATGATGATTCGAGCAAGGGATTTGCTGGACACAAGAAGTAATATGCTTTATTGGTATATGAATGTCATAGAATGACTTAGATTCGATATTCGTTGTGGATTTAGTGCTCAAGGAGAAAGGATTCACTCTGTTGCTTAAACATGGGATTGCTCCTAAAGTATTTGGGTGCTTATAGAGAACAAGTTGTTAAACACGTTTAGGTTGTGCATCAAAGTTAGAGCAGAGCGGATGCTTCTTGAGAAGGTTTTAAGGGTACCACTAAGGATTCCCAGATTTGTGTATGTCTAAGATTTGAGATTTTCCTTGGATGGTGTCGTGACTTGAGGTATTTTTATATCATTATTGATTCTACATTGCAGTATTAAAGAGAAAAAAGAAACAACTTCGGATTCATATGAGGTCGTCTTAGAGTGGGTGTTTTGGTTTGAGATGCTACTGGGTGCATGAGAGGGAATAAAGTAGTTTATGAGTCTTAGGACGACGTGATTTCATGTTGGGATCACTTGGGAGAAGTCTTGATTGAAGTATATAGTGTTTGTTATCTTGAAGGCAAATCAAGAGGAATCTAAAGAAGTTAGGTCAGCTTTGTAGTAGTTTGGATCAGCATAGTAACAAAAGTGATCGGCTCTTTTGGCATGATAGGTTTTGCAGGTGTTTTGCAGTAAGACTTTTGGGTTTGGAAATCTGCATGAATCAGTTGATTTAGAGAAAATCAGTTCTGATGGTTTGATTTTTTACAGATAGGTTTCGTAGAGTTTGCGATGGTTTTTACTATGACTTGAGACTAATGTCTTCTATAGGTATCGAAGGTTTGTTGTGTGTTGCGATGTTCCCTTGGATTAAGTTAAGTGGATAGTTCCTGGTTGATAGAGAGTTTATCCTACTTATGATTCAGAATTGATGATGTGACTCTCATATACTCATATTGTAGCGTGTTTGATGCGGTGAGATTTGTGGAATTAGGATTGAATGCACAAAGTTGCAGTTCAGTTTTGAAAGGAAGGTCATAATTTCTAGACAACATGGGAGATTTCAGATGTATAAGGTAATGTTAGCACTATCTTGTATTGCCTGAGAAGGATCATTGTGTATTGAATTTCGAATACTTGACTAGTACTACTGGGATTGCATGGTTGGTAATTATTGATGTTCAAGTTCGCTACTCGGTGCAAACTAAGGATTTATGGGGGTAATTCTCATGAGGTGATTATGTATGCATTACATGGCCATTATTTAGGTAGAAGAGTTAGAGATCGGGTATGGAGATTCTTGTATTCATGAGATTAAGAGATTGGGTCTTCTTAGAGGCAGACTATCCCTTTGGTTGCGGACTGTGACCGTGTGTTAAGGGTTGGATAACGAATTGCATGTGTTATGAATAGGTCACTACAGACCTTTGGAAGGCTATTCATCTATTTAGAATGTTTTGAATTGATTTGTAGGCATATTGGTAGGCCTAGTGGGAAGGTGTATTCTGCACTAGATTGGATATTTTTACCCAGCACAACATTTGCTAGGGGTATTTCATCGGCTAAAGTTGCACTTATTCATGCCCTGATCTGTCTCTTGTGCTATTCTCTTATGCTACGATGGATCGTCAGACCACTTGACTATTCTCACACATTATGTGGTTCTGTTTAGGCCTTGTGGTGACAGTTGAGCGAGATGGCTCTTGAGATGTTGAATTACTTATTGCACCTTAGTCGTGATTCTCCTGTCTGTGGTATATTGTGCTATTCGTCTTTTCATAGTTATGGTCATGCACTTCCTGTGCTAGCCGTTGATACACTTGTGTTGTTTGATTGTGATCACTACGGCTCGATGGGTATCCCATGTGGATTGATATATTGGGATCAGGTTACGCGCCACAGCAGAGTTATATTTAGATACGATTATTTGTGCTTATTTTGTGTGTTTTGTTTCTCTCTTGTGAGATGGACTCATAGCATTGTGCTTTTGTGGATGTAGCTGTTAAACTTGTTGGAAAGTTCTCCTATATGGTTCTCTTCCCATTATTGGTCACATTCAAGTTGTTGTTTGTTTGGCGCACGGATTGCATCATATATAGTTCTAAGGGGTATTTGATATGGCCTGTCAGTCGAGCAGCTTTTACTGGACGAGATAAGATTGGAATTAGTGCAATCGGAAATGGATAAGGAATGTTTAGAAGAAGAATATCATTAGTTAGCTCAAAATTTGGCAATAGATCTTGTCAATCGAGGGAACTCCAAGACTTGTTGATCTGATGGGTGATTCTGGGTTTCTACATATTTCTTTCATTATTGGCAATGTTTTGAAGGCTTGGAATGAGTTTATATTTGATATGAGGCATATTACCGATACCAGATTTGGTAATAAGTAGCTAATATGGTCGGAAGGCATTGCTATGAGCATATGAGGTATGCAGTATATCGTGGTTATATCTTGGGAGTATATGTTTATGGCTTGATATAGCTTGTGGAGATGATATACTCTGTGTATATATATATATATATATATATATATATATATATATATATATATATAAAATAGAAGGAGTTCCAAAAGTTGGGATTTGGTTCTAAGGATTGTAAGCTAAAGTTGAAGGAAGAATCTTCAGTCTGGATTTTATTAATCAGCTTTTATGGATCGAGGTAACGTAAGATCACCCATGGTTGTGTACGATGAGCTTATATAGTGATTTGATGGCTTTGTAATGACCATTGGAACGTTTGAGGATGTACATATATTTAAGTGGGGGAGAACGTAGCAATCTAACCAGTTATTTTGAGTTCTAGCATTTCGTTATGTGAATTGATACTTCGAGTGGCTTCATATGGTGTATTATAACTTGCGTCTATTGAGGTTTGCAAGGGTGGAATAGATTGGATAGAGTGATTCTTAAATGGGAAGCTTTAGATTGGAGGGGTTGACCAATATTTGAATTTTGAGTAAACAACCTCTGAATTGAGATTTGATGGTTTCAGTAGGTTCGTAAGGTGATTTTGGACTTGGGCATATTTTTGTATTTGAATTTGGATGTTCGTAGGAGGTTTTGACTCTATTTGTCAAAAGTTCGCAATTTGAAGAATTGAAGAGTTCATAGGTTTGATCAAGAGTTGACTTCGCTATTATCAGACTCCTATTATGGTTTTGAGACCTTCTTTAGGTCCTAATGGTTAATATGAACATGTGCGCAAATTTTGATTGTTATCCGGAATGTCTAAGTGTGATTAAGACGTGTTTGGCGAAGTTTGAAGGTTTGAAAGTTAAGAGAATAATTTGATCTTCAATTATTGTTTTTGATGTTATTGTGGTGATTCGACCCTTTGGATAAGTTTGGATAACTGTCACGACCCAAAATCCCAACCCGGTCGTGATGGCGCCTCTCATAAAGACAAGGCCAGCCAATTAAAACTAAACTTCATTTAAAGCAATAAATTTAATGAGAGAACATCTCAACACAGTTTTAATAGCAGTTAATTGCGGAAAAACATAGTGAACCTTCCTGACTCAACAGCCCGAACCAGGGTGTCACAAAGTCATGAGCAACTAATGAAATCCTAATAGCAAGATTACTATTACAATATCTCTGGCACAATTATTGAAGAAAGTGGAAACAACAATACAAAGAGATACGGGAACTGCGGACGCCTGAAGCTACCTCGTAGTCTCTGAATCACCGCCCTGACAGTGGTAGTCAATATCTCAGAACGGAATCGATAACGCCTGGATCTGCACACATGGTGCAGGGAGTAATGTGAATACTTCCAACTCAGTGAGTAATAATTATAAATAATGTCTGAAGGTAAGAAAACACATAAGGCATAAAGCAATCCACAACGACACAGTAAACATGTAAATATCTCAAGTAAATAACATGAAGCAAAGGAAAACAACCATACCAGCCCCTCGGGCTACATTCCACATCATATCTCGTGGCGGCGTGCCACCCGTTCCCATGGGTACCCGCGCTCACTGGGGGTGTACAGACTTCGGAGGGGCCCCTTACGGCCCAAGTGCAATATCTCGTGGCGGCGTGCCACCCGATCCATTCACATCAAATCCCGTGGCGGCGTGCCACCCGATCCCATTTACATCATTTAAAATGTCATTTATATCTCAGGCCCTCGGCCTCATATCACTCAGTAAAATCTCACATTTGACCCTCGGTTGCGCTCAGTCAGAAAAATCATCTCCTGCCCCTCGGGCATAGTAAAACAGTAGTTCTCAGCCCAAAATATCATTTAAAATATTATGTAAACCTCAAAAACTAAGTAAAAGTGGCTGAGTTGTAAAACAGTGTAAATCAACACGACTGAGTTCAAGTAATACATCAACACAGTGAGGAAACAGTGATAAATACCCCTGAAGGGTTCAAATAACCGGCACGAAGCCTAAATATGGCAATCAGCCCAAATCATGATGATATCAATAAGTTTCAGTCAAATATATAGTAAAATCATCAATCGGGACGGACCAAGTCACAATCCCAGTAGTAAACGACCCCACGCTCATCATCGAGCATGTGCCTCACTTCAATATAGCACTACGACGTGCAATCCGGGGTTTCAAACCCTCATAACATCATTTAAGATCATTACTCACCTCAAACCGGTTAAATCCTTAGCCTACGATGCCCTTGCCCCTTGAATTGGCCTCCACGTGCGTCGAATCTATCCAAATTCAAAACAACTACGTCACAATATGTTGAGGGAACAATGCCCACGCGAAAACAATCAAAATTACTAAGAAATCCCGAAATTGCCAAAACTTGAGCCCCGGGCCCACTTCTCGAAACTCGTTAATTTTCACTCCAACGGGTTCCTTATCTTCCCACGAGTTCAACCATACAAGATTTATCGAATTCCGACTTCAGTTTGACCTCCAAGTCTAAAAATCTAAGCTTAGGGCTTTTCCATAAATTTTTCCTAACTTAATCACAGTTACCAACTAGAATAGCAGTAGGTTTGGGTAATTTTGACCAAGATTAAGTCAAGAACACTTACCCCGATGTTTTTCCCTTGGAAATATTCCAAGAATTTCCTCAACACTTGCTTCGACCCGAGCTCTATAGTTCCAACATTGTTTAGGATGGTCAACACTCTTCTTGAGAATTTGTCCAAGAAATGTCCTTTGGATGTAGTTTTAAGGTTGATTTGTTGTGATTTTATGGTGTTTGGAGGTATTTTTCTTTGTGGGTAATGGAAATGGGTCTCGTATGGCAAATGGGCACTGATTTCTATTTATAAAGGGGCCAAAAATCGAGGAAAAAACACCCCTGTCCGGTCCTATATGCAATCGCATATATTTCGCAGAACAGATATGCGGTCCGCATATTTGACGTGGCCACCGCAAAAGTGGCCCTAGCCTTCACCGCAATTTCAACATGAAGCATGGTTTGCGGTCCGCATTTCAGGTTTGCGATCGCATTTCAACCGCATTTTTGGCGTTACGTTTTGTCCAGGTTTCTGTCTCAGTTTGCGGTCTCGATGTCAGATATGCGGTCCGCATGTTAGATATACGGTCTGCATTCCTACCGTATTTCTGACCTAAATTTTGCCCAGGAACCTTCCTGGGTTTGCTATCTCATTGCGAGATATGTAGTCCGCATGTGTGAAATGCGAACCGCATTCTCGACATCTGGCTTTCTGCTACTTTCTTTTCCAACGATGCATTAGTCCGCTTGACCACCCAAAACTCACCCGAGACCTCCGGAACCTCAACCCAACATGCCAACATATCCCATAACACTATTCGAATGTGTTCCAACCTTCGAAACATTCTAAACAACCTATCAACACCAATTCGCGTCGGATTCAAGCCTAAAGATCCAAAAATGTTCTAAATCGCTCTATTGATCTAAACCCAAGTTCTAATTTTACCAATTCCAGCCTAGTCCTACGCCGAACCTCCAAAACTAATTCTGATCACACTCCTAAGTTATAAATCATCTTCCGGAACTAACCGAACCATCGGAACTCGCATCCGAGCCCTCTAACTCATAAGTCAACATCCGGTTGACTTTTCCAGTTTCAACCTCCCTGAAAGAGACTAAGTGTCTCCTTTCTTACTAAACTCATCCCAAACGCAGATTACTCAACTTGGTTACGTAAAACACGGATTACGAAACATAATGAGACAGAAAATGGGGAAGACGGAGCAGTAACCCACGAGACGACTGGCCGGGTCGTCACAATAACATATTTAGACTTGTCGTTTGATTGGACAGGGGTCCGGAGGAGCTCGAGTGTGTTTCGGATTTATTCCGGACCCTTTTGGGAGTTGATGACTTGGCTGGTTCTAGTGTGGTCGCACATGCCGCCTAATGTTCGCATTTGCGAGTTTTGGTATCGCAATAGCTATGGAGGAGTAGCTTCAGGAGAGTTGCATCTGCGATGTGGTAGTGCAAACACGAGGTAAGCTTTTGCGGAGAAAATGCGCATCTGCGAGAGTTGTCACGCCAGGCGAGGGTCACTCCTGTGGGTTCTTGTGCATGCATGTGGAGCCGCACCTACGGAGTTATTTGTTGCAGGTGTAATGGTCTATAGGGAAGTGTTCGCATATGCGAACTTAGTGGCGCACAAGAGAGCTTTTTAGTCGTAGATGCGAGAGGCCCTGGCAGCATGTTATATTTCGAGGGTTTGTTATTTTCTCTTTATTTTGAGATTTGGAGCGCGGAAAAAGGCAAATTTAGAGGATATTTTTACTACTAATTTGAGCGTAAGTAATTTTCACTTGGATTTGATTATATATCTTGATTTGCCATTAATTTACACACATTAATCATGAAATTTTAAAGGGAAATTTGGAGTTGTTGCCTACACTTTAAGAAAATGTATTTTGGGATTTGAGTATTGATTTGAACTCGGTTTTAATATCTAATCACATATTTGGACTAGGTAGTTTATGAGTCATCGAGAATGGTATTGATTTCGAATTTTAGGAAGTGATCCCGGGTTGACTTTTGTTGAATTTTTTGGAATCATTCAAAAATCAAAGATTTATGGATTGGGATCGCTTCCTATAGCATTATTTGACTTCCTTGGTTGATGATTGGCTTGGATTTGCATGGTTGGAAAGATAGAGCGAGGTTCATACGGAATTTGTTGAAGACTAGCCCGGATGAGGTAAATATCTTGCCTAATATTTTTGATGGAATAACCTTTAGGATATAGCCTTATTTGTCTAATTGGAATATGTGAAAAGTGACGTATATGCAAGGTGACTAATGTATATACGGGTGCTAATATGATCCATTGACCGGAGTAGTCTTTAGGCATACCATGCCTTATTTTGGATACTATGCTTCCTACTATCACACTTATTATGTATGTACGATTACGTGAACCTCTTGAAACATGCTAGAGATCGTGTGTAGGTGTTAATTTTTGGATTTGAACATGATATGAGTTATTGTATGGTCTATCCGCCTGATCTGAGCTGTAGTTGTACACTCCACACATGCATACACCTTAACATGCTACTTTGTCTATCAATGAGAATGGGATTTGATATTCGTTGTTGTATACATGTATTCTTATATATACTTTCTCTGTGAAGGACTGCATTGGTGGCTCGTGAGGTGTCCGTGCGGATGTTATTAGTTATGGCACGTGAGTTGTCCGTGCGGTTGTTATGATTAAGGCACGTGAGATGTCTGTGTAGAGTGTGGATAAGGTTCCTTCTCCTAGGGTCGTCCTCTCATGTTTCTCCTTGATGACATGCACACGGATTATGAAAATTGATCAGTGGTTGGATTTCGTGTATCTTCTCTATATGTAAACTCCTTGAATGTATACATAATTTTCACTGTGTATCTTCTTTATATGCTAGCTCCAGAATGTATGCATACTTTTTATGCATATCTTCTCTATATGATGCTTTACTTGATGAAATGATTCGCGGTACTTGTCTTCTCTATATGTTAGTATGTGTAACTTGACTTTCTTATTCATGCATATCTTCTCGATATGAAACTATTGCGGAATTATTGATACTTCATGCCTATCTTCACTATATGCAACTGTTGATGATTTAATGATGTTAAGCGCTTATCTTCTCTATATACTGAGTAGTTAAACTGGTATGAAACTGTGCATATCTGCTTTAGATGAAACTGTTGACGAGTTATTTGACATCAAATGCAATCTTCCTTATATGTTGAACTGTTAGTTGGTTTACGATGCTGGAGCATATTTTCTCTATGTGCACCGATGATCTTATCTATAATTCATGCTTAGAGTTCGGTATTGTTGTTGTGTACACGTATATATTATTGAGTTGTACAGGTTAAGTAAACTAAATATGACTTAAATAACCCGTCACTGCTTCACCGAGGTTAGTCCGGATACTTAGTGAGTACATGGGGTCGGTTGTGCTCATATTGCACTTCTGCATCTGCATGCAGATCTTGGAGCTGAGCTGTTGTGTATAATGAAGGCTAGCATTGGAGTTGTACTAGTATTCTAGATACAAGCTACCACTTATTCAAGGTAGTTTAGAACTTATATTTCTGTTTATGTAAGTTACAAACAAATGACGTAACCTTTCTTCTTACCAGACTTATATTCGTATTCTTATTCTTAGTCGTTCACGATTTGTACTACCAATCCTTGGGGTAATTGTATGGATTTCACCTTCTTTTTTATTATTACTTATGATCTTTCATTTGAGTTGTATTATTCATTGTTTGGATTACCTAGCATGTTGGGGTTAGGTGTCATCATGACTAGATGGAATTTTGGGTCGTGACATCTTATCGATCTCCTTTTAAAAGGATCATATATGTCACGACCCAAATCGAAGGGCTGCGACGGGCACCCGGTGCCTTGCTCAACCGAGTACTAACGTAATGTATCTATCTTATTATACATCATGAATAAATAAGCTAGAAGGGGTCTTCATGAGATAACCAGAATAAAATATAAGGGAATACCCGACATAGGATGACCTAACATGATATACAAACTTATACATGTGACATACGTGCCTATAAGCCGATATTATCATTTGTGAACTCAAAACATAAGCCAACAAGTCCATACAAGTATTCATATACATGACATCTGTCTACAAGCCTTTAAGAGTACATAAACGTCATAAAAGTCGGGACAGGGCCCCGCCATACCAATCATTACATGACCAAAGCATACTGACCAAATAGGCAACTCCGGAGCAAGTGGAGTGCGCCAACACCTTCCGTTGAGCTGATAGCCTACTAGGAAGACTGTCAACCTATCTATCGGGACTTGTGGGCATGAAACGCAGCATCCCCAGGAAAATGGGACATTAGTACGAATAAATTACTGAGTATGTAAGGCAGGAAACATAAGTAAGAACCGCAATGTAAAGAGAAATAGAGAAGATACAAACTGTAACATCTGAGTGCCTCTGAGGGCTACCGACATGAAATGCATGATACATATATATACATATGCTTTTAAAATAATTCGCCTCTATGGGCATCATCATCATCATACCGTATCCGGCCTCAAAGAGGACTCGGTAAAATTGTACCTGGCTATCATAAGGCTCGATAGAATCGTACCCGACCACGTGCAGCTCGGTAAATCCAACTGATCAGTGGTTGCACAATAGGTGCCAACTCGGCCGACTATAGCGCGACTCCATAGAGTAAAGTAGATACATATATATAATGCGTGTTGGACTAATGGAATTATGTTCTAAACCTTTCGGAGTGATGTAAGGTCATCGCACCTTCCATTAACATATGGACATCCGTACCATCAATATGAACCTCAATAGGATTCCAGGATCATACATACTTGCTTAGAATAACTTTATAAGGAAAGAATAACATGGACATCCTTAGTTGCTAGGAGTAGATATGTAATGAAATAGTGTATCGTTTACGTTCATTTCACTTTCAATCATGCCAAATAAAGAAGGAAGTGCCTTAACATACCTGTATGATCTCTTCCTTATTCCTCAAACAAGCTCAACACAACTTCTTGCGTCTATAACAAGTGAACTGATATTGTCGTCAACATATAATGTCGTACCATCGTATTTGGCTAGTCGTATAGCTTACGGAAAATTGGGCTCCAACTCCCCTGTTTTTACTACATCCCAAAGACCACTAACGGTCATCAAAGACCCAACAACAACAACAATAACCAACAATAGGAAAAACAACAACATAATCCAATATGAGCTTCTCCGATTATCTTCACAATCATATTCAGCGGCAAACTCACTTTTACTAATAACAAAACATAAATTGAATCCAACTCTTATTCCATAAATTGGTTCACAACCTTCAGAACATCATACTTATATGTACTATATGATTCCTAGTTTAAAACATCCACAAAATGACTTCCAAAACAGCCCCATACGCCTAGCACCCTAACTTTTATCGTCAATCACTTGCGTTTCGCGTTTTCTACTTCAATAAACTTAGTTAACACCTAGAAAAGTTAAAAAAAAGCAGACACAAACATTATCAAATCATTTATCATAATTTCCAGCCAGCACAAACCATATATGTGGCCAAACAACAGTCCAACCAAAAAGATAACCATGTCCCATGTTCTTTCAAGTGCTATCTTATGGTTTTTCGCTCAAAAAACACATTAACCTTAGGAACAATCAAGAAGATATACATGCCTTGGAAATAAGCTACAACTCAATACCCCATCTCAACGTAGCTCACAATAACTCTCAATCACACCACTACATCATAGAAGCATTCTCTTGTAGTCTTTAACACTTTTGATGATCATTTGAGTTGATTTCCCTTGAGTTTGGTTCTTGGGATATTGGGATATGTTAGGGAGGATTTTGGAGAGCTTTTTGGATGAATTTTGGGTGAGAAAGGACCCGAAATGAGGCTGAATTTTTTTTTAAAAGAAGTAAGGTCGGTGGCCATCTCAAGTGGGTCCTAACAACAGCTGCTTGCGCAGTCTCGTGAAAATGCGAATATCTCTCTACTCCGACATCGTATCGACGAACGGTTTAATGATTTGAAAACTAGACTCATAGATATTAAATTTTTTGGGTATATCACCCCATAAATTCAAGTACATTGAGATAAAAGCTCAGTATCATTAGCCCGAAAATTTCAGCAAAAAAATGAACGTAACTTACTACAACCTTTGTCGACTTTTGTTTCATAACTCGCTTGGCTTCAAAACTTGACACACAACTATCACACGAATAAAATACCTCATAACATTACCTTATTATCATCTTAAGCAACCTAGTCTCACCTCATAAGTACGGGTTATAACATTCCCAACTTGCCGACTTTCAACGAAACGTATTTTCTTCGATTCGATTAGCTTCTTAACCTTCCAACTCTCACGATACTCCGTAATACTTGCTTTAACCCATTATTATCTTTTTAAAGGTTCTTCAATTCTCTGACTCATATTGATTCACTTAAAAAGAATTCTAACTTGAAAGTACGGGGTGTAACAATATAACTAAAGTGAAACTTCGCTATTTTTTATTTTGTATAAACTTTTTAGTAAATAATTCTCTTTTTATTTATCTTATAATTGGTAGAATTTGTGAAGCATAGT
This sequence comes from Nicotiana obtusifolia, assembly GCA_002018475.1. NCBI lineage: Eukaryota > Viridiplantae > Streptophyta > Magnoliopsida > Solanales > Solanaceae > Nicotiana > Nicotiana obtusifolia. The sequence continues at coordinate 7,767 of MCJB01051132.1, read as the reverse complement.
GGTCATGTCCTTAGTCTTAAATTAAGCGCACGTGCATCAATTTATAAATTGCTCACTTTCTTGCACAACTTGCTCATGATCTTACTATGCCAAGTTGTAACGACCCGACCGGTTGTTTTGAGCTTTAGCGTTCCATTTGGTGGTTTGAAACTTTGAGTAGCTTCATATTATGTATTATGACATGTGAGTATGGTTGGTTTCAATTTCTAGAGATTCGGGATTTATTTGGAAGAATGATTCTCGTTTTAGAAGCTTTAAGTTGGAAGAGTTGACCAAGGTTTAACTTTTGGTAAATGAACTCAGAATTGGGTTTTAATTATTCCAATAAGTTTGTATGATGATTTTTCATGTCCACAAAGTTTGGTTAAATTTAGATGAGTTTTGGATAAGTTTGGGTTGTATGGTGATTGTTTTTGGTTTCGACATCGATTTGAGCATAAAGGTTACCATATTGAGCAAATGGCCTTCGATTCGTGTTTCAACTAAACTAATATATCTGTATCGTAATTTTGGAACCATAGCATCTGAAATCATCAAGTCTCGACATCGTATGAGGAATTTATTATCATTTTACTAAGTATTTGGGTTGCTAGATTTTTCAGATTAATTACGAAATTGCCACTGAATTCGTATAAAAAATCTGCACTATTTCCAATTATTTAAAACAACATATATCCTTCAATATAAGGTGAAATTAAGTGATTCAAAAGCCTAACTTAACTGGAATTTTACGAGAAATTCACTGGAGGAATCAAAAGTGAGTTTCAAGATCGTTTGGCACAAAAAAGAGGCAGAACAACTGGGTATATTTTGACTATTAATGTTGTTGGAGTTTTTCTCATCTTGAAAGTTTAGGATTGGGAGAATTCAGATTATTTTCAAGTTTCTTCCATGGGGTAAGGTCTAAACCAAAACCTAAGTATTTTCCTCTGATTCTTTCCCTTGGTTTAATCTTTAATTCATAATTTTCATTGAAAACCCATTTAATTCTTTAAATCAAGACCTAGGGTTATGTCCTAAATCTTAAAAATTAAAAATGAGTTAGAGGCGTTTATTTCCCAATTCCTTTTGGGGTCTTTTTCTCCTATATTAGGAGAAAAACGTACTCGAATTAGGCGAGTTTTGGAGGAGTATTTCGGGAGATATAGGACCCAACTAGTGTGGGTTGGACTCTTGGGTTATGAACACCCAAGAGCAATATTTTGCCGAATTGGTTGGCCTATCGGATTCTGATTGAGTCAGTTTTCATTCATGTGAGCTTGTATTGATTCGGGCTCCGCTCGGGTAAGCTTGGATTCAGAATTCAATGCGATCCCAACATTGACTTTTGTTGACTTTTTGGTGAAAATATAAAGATCATAGCTTTATTTATTGTAATTGGTTTATCTTTCATTGTTTGATGTTATTAAGTCATTTTTGGTTAGATTCGAGCCGTGTGGAGGCGAATTTTAAGGGAAAAGCTATTTTGGAGGGTTGAGTTGGCCTAGTTGAGGTAAGTATCTTGCCTAAATTTGTGTGGATAAAACTACCCCTTAGGATTTGGGTTGATTGTGCTATTTGTATTATGTGAAAGCCATGTACGCAAGGTGACGAGTGGGTACACGTGCTATATTTGGTATTTGACCGGTCTAGATTATCTAGACTCTTTCCATGCCTTTAATTGACTTGTCATAACATGTTATATCTCTCATTGTTAATCTACTCTTACATACTCTATTTGATGTTATTAGCACTTGTTCTGCCTCTTACTTGTTATTTTGCTCTTATATGCTTTAGTTGAAGTTATTATCTTCCTTATTGTCTTGTTACCTCTTATATGTTGAATCACTTTTAATTAAAGTTGTTATTTCGTGGAATATGATCTTGTTAAGTTATTGGTGTTGAAGTTGTAATAGTTGTTATCACATCGAGGCGAAGTTGTTAATTATTGAGATACCTTTCCTTGTTGAGCATTCTCATTCATCTTGTTATTATTAAAATTCTTGTACACATTGTGGTTGAGCCATTGTTATTTGTTGTGGAAATATCGGTGTTGTTGACTTTGTGGCAAGTTGTGGCATATGGGCACTTGTGGTGCGAATTATGATTGAATTTTGATATTGATACGCATGTGGTGGTATAAGTCTAGGGGTTGATATGCACGCGGTGAGATAATATGGGCTTGATACGCGTGTTGCTAGTTAGGGAACTACTTGAAACCACGCAGTGAGATAAGGTGGGCTAAAACGCAAGTAGCTATTTCGGAAAAATTTATTTTCAAAACGAAATGTAAGGCTCACGCGGTGATATAAGGAAAGATTATGATGGAAATTGTGAAATGTGAATTCAAGGCGCTACCTCGGTTGTAATTTTCATTGTAGATTTCATGTTGGAACAACTTGTTGATTTGAACGGTCATTGTTCTTCCTTCAATCATTCATCTTCATGTTGATTGTGTTTGGTTATTATTGTTATCTTGGTGTTGGAAAGATTGTGGTTTCTTGTGTGAGTCATGCATTTTACATGATTTGTTGTGTTGCTTCAACATGCCAATCTGTGCTTCCGTTATAACTTGGTGAATTGATTGTCATGTGAATTTAACTGCACGGAGTCACTATATCATAGTCTGTTGAGTTATTGGTATTATAATGGTTTAAATAAAAGAATTATTAACATTTTTCTATGTGCCTCTTAAGATAGAACTCGTTATCTCACTCGGTGCCTTATTATTCTACATAGTTGTCGCAGTTTCACTATTATTGGGTTCTCAAATTATACTCATCATCCTGTTACATGTTTACCTTAAAAATTTTATCATTTTTTTCCTTAACAAATCCTATATCTAATTCGATAATTTAACTTATGTTTTGCTTTGTTTAAAAATGATAGTTTTACTCAATATTATTGATTTCTAAACTAAACCCATTTTATGCTCTATTTCATACAAATTGTATATTTTTTTACTTTACTTGATTTCTATAAAATAAACTCTCATTTGATGCCTTACTTTATTCAATGTTGTTATTATGTGGCGTTTAAATATATCTTTCGTTCATCTAAATTAATATTTATCATGGTTGCAAAGTACATGGTAGCACGTGGATTTTTGCCGTGCAAAGGTGATTTTTATTGTGGGCACGAGGTGCCATATCTGTAAGATTTGGAAATTGTGGTCCATGACTTATGGTTTATGAGGTGTGGCTCATTGGGGTAATTCTTGTTTTAAGTCCATGTGTTGGGAGCGATTTGATTATTTGAGTTCATTTGTATCTCATCTATTTTTTGATTATGTTGTTTCTTTATTATTCATTTACTACTTGCTGCCATTTATGTTTATATAACTTCATTGTTGGTTGTAAATCAATAATTTTTTTGTCGTTGGGTCTTACATTAATGTTCTTTCCGTTGTTAGCTTATGTATATCTTAAACATGTTTCTATGTCTAATAGGTGTCATGACATTGTGTGACGACCCGGCCAGTCGTCTGATCAGTTACCCCTCCGTTTTCCCCATTTCTGCTTCGTTATCCGTGTTTTATGTGATCCAGTTGAGTAGTTTGCGTTCGGAGTGGATTCGGTAAGAAATGAGACACTTGGTCTCTTTTAAGAAGGTTTAAGATGGAAAAGTCAACCGGATGTTGACTTATGAGTTAGAGGGCTCGGATGTGAGTTCTGATGG
>MCJB01051131.1:72213-130387 GCA_002018475.1 Nicotiana obtusifolia | reverse complement strand
AAATCCCGGCATTTCTTGGAAAGCTTCCAAGAAAGGTATATTGACTGATAGCTGCTTGAGAATGTCATAAAACTTCTCAAATTTGCTATCGTCAACTCTCCTTGTAAGTCTCTGGGGAAATGGTGGAGGGGGTCTAGGAATCGGCGGAAGAACAATTGGTGTTTCTTCTGCCTTATCCTTTACCTCTTCCTGAATATCCTCTGTGTTCACCACAATTTCTGGATTTTTACCTACCTCAGCAACATTACTTCTTTCAGCAACAATTTCACTTCCAACCTCCGTCTGAAACTCTTCAGAAGCATCTTTACCCTGTAATGTCTTACCACTCCTAGTTGTGACAGCCATGATGTGAGCAGTTGGACCACTTCCACTTCCTTTAGGATTTGCAATCGTGTCTCTAGGAAGCGTTCCTTTTTGCGGTGGATATTGCTCACAAGAGAGATCCCTCATTTGCAATAACAACTTTTGGATAGCTGCTGTGTGGGAGCCAACCAATTCAGTCATATTCTTCATTGAGGTGTCTGACTTCTCTTGGTTTTGTATTATTCTCTCGAGCATACTTTCCAATTTAGACTCACTAGATGATCCCTGATTCGGATAGTACCCTTTCGGAGGAACATAAGAATTGGAACTCCGATTTGGAAAATGGTTATTGTTGTTCCAATTTCCCTGACTAGGTCCAGTTTGATCACTCCGCCATTGTTGGGAACCTTGCCCTTGCGGGTTAGGTCTCCAATGATTTTGTGCTACTTGACCCTGGTAGGGCTGCCTTTGATAACCACCATGAGTATTGTTGACAAAATTTGCCTCTTCATATTCTTCACTGTGTGTTGGTATCACATCCTCTACTACATTAATTTTTTTCTTCTAATTTTCAGTGAATAACTTTGTCAAGACATTGACATTAGTAGCAAGTTCAGCAATCACTTGGTCCCTTTCTTCGTTTTCTTTGATCAAGTTGTTCATGGAAGGGGACACAATTGTAATGCCACCTGTAGTGTCCTCAGAATGCCAATCTTGATTATGTTTAGCCATCTTGTCCAGAATCTGCGTGACTTGAGCGAAGGTTTTATCCATGAACGAACCAGCAGCAGCATTCTTTGCTATCGATTGGTTCATAGGGTCCAAACCCATGTAGAACTTTTCCAGCAAAATGGAGTCTGGAAAACCGTGGTTTGGCGACCTCACCAAATACAATTTGAACCTCTCCCACGCTTCGTGCAGCTGTTCACCCGGTAGTTGTTTGAAGAAAAATATCTTGTCCCGGAGTTCAGATTTCTTGCTCTGTGGAAACCACTTTGACAAGAATGCCAGAACTAGCTCAGGCCATGAACGGATGGAATTTGGAGGAAGGTTTTGCAGCCATCTCCTCTCATCTCCAGCCAACGAATACTTAAAGCATCTGAGCCTTAATGCATCGTCAAAGACGTTGTTTTGTTTGTGCGTCGCACAAACACCCAAAAAGTTCCTGAGGTGCTGCGTCGGATCGTCATCAGTAGAATTTCTGAAGTATCCTTCAGCTTTCAGCATCAATATCAACCCATGTTCTACTTTGAACGTAGCAGCACCTATAGCTGGAGGTACTATAGCATTAGTATCTTCAATATACTCTTCGATGTCGGCAAACGGATTCTCTTCCTGCTCTCCCACCAAATCATCTATAGGATCCGCCATATCTTCCTTTCTACAACCACCAAAACAAACAACATGCAATCAAATGGAATTAGACTTATAGTAAAGTACACAATAATCAGAAATTTCAAAACCGTATTCCCCGGCAACGGCGCCAAAATTTGATCCGCTCAAATTACACCTTTATAATAGTGTAAGCGATCGATGTCAAATATAGTAACCCAACAAGGTTGGGGTCGAATCCCACAGGGAATAGGCGTGAAACAATTATCCGATTAAAGCAATATTGTACTTAGTCGTAATTCGATCAAGCAACCAAATAGAGTAAATTAAAGTTGAGTACGTAAAGTAAAGTAAACTAATAGGTACAGCTCGAAAATGATTTGAAAGTAAAGATATGAAGTTGGGATACTAAGGTTGTGTTCCCCCTAATGTAGTAGAATGTATTGATATTGATATTGACTTCCGTTCTTGATATGAAATTGGTTCGTGTTAACGTGTTATCCAATGTTTCCCAACACTTAGATGACGTATCCTCTTATGATTCTCCCGAATACTAAAGAGTCACAATTAAGAACACCCAATTTTTCGCCAAATTGAAATCTACTTATTCCTAAGTAATTTCGTTAAACAAGAGTTAAAGTCTTGGATTATTGTTATTTATCTCTACCAAACTCTATCTCACTTTTCCAAGATATGATAGCGTAAATTGGCACTCGTTAATGTTTGCAACCACTAACGATTAACTTAAGAACAAGAGACAAACAAATATCAAGTTTCTTTCGAAATTGAAATCAACATCAACCTTTCAATAACATTCTACCCATCTAGGGTTCACAACCTTAGCATTAGAATTTAGCTACACATGTTAAAAACTGAAGAACAAAGAAACATAATTGAATTCATCTTACAACAATCTTGAATTCTCTCTTTTGATCACCCAAAAATATCTCTAAATTCGAAAATAACCAAAAGCGGTATATTGCACTTTGAATTCTGACAAGACTCTCTTCATACAATCCTATAAAGGCTATTTATAGAGGCCCAAAAACCGAGGCGAGCAGAAATAACGTCTGACCTAGTTACCCGCCTGCGATCGCATTCCTATCGCAGAACAGGAATGCGGTCCGCAGAGTCTTCACACTTTTTCGCAGATCACACCAGAACTATTCCTTCTTATCGCATTTGAGAATACGGTCCGCAGAGTGATTCTGCGATCGCAGAATACGATTGTGATCCCCTTCTAGTTTTCATCTCAAACTCTGTCCGTGTCTGCGATGAAGATGCGGTTAGCATTTCCATTCTGCGGTCGCATTTGTGACCCCATTCTTACTTGAACTTTGGCTTGAAGTACTGTCTGCCTTTGCGATTTAAATGCGAATTCTGCGACTCGCATATTGACTTTGCGGTCGCAGAATTGCACCTGCTGTAATCTTGATCTCTTTTCTTGCCTTTGGACGGCTTTTGGACTTCTCTTCATGCTTCTGGGTCTCTTCCATCCATATACTGAAATTACACTAAAAATAAGTAAATATCATGATAATTACCAGGTGGAACAAGCAATTTCTAAATAAATGGTATCAATATGTGCCGAAATTACCCGGCACATCAATAACAAAAGTTGGATAGAAGTTTGGAGAGTTAAGAAGTTTGACCGAGAGTTGACTTTGTGGTTATCGGACTCGGATTTTGGTTCTGGAAGTTAGAATAGATCCGTTGTGTCATTTATGACTTGGGTGCAAAATTTGAGGTTAATCGATGTTGATTTGATAGGTTTCGGTATCGAATGTACAAGTTAAAAGTTCATTAGTTCATTAGGCTTGAATTAGGGTTCTATATGTGTTTTTGATATTGTTTGATGTGATAGGAGGCCTCGACTAAGTTCGTATCGTGTTTTAGGGCGCGTTGGTATGTTTGGTTGAGGTCTCTAGGGCCTCGAGTGTGATTCAGACCATGATCGGCGCTTTTCGGAACTTGGAAAACTGCTGATTTTGCTGATGCTAGTTTCCTTGTACGCGTTCACGAGAGAGGTCTCGCGTTCCCAGAGAGTAATTTGGGGCGAGTGAGAATTTTGTTTTCTTGCATTCGTGAAGATAGAAACGCGTTCGTGAAGGGCTGGGGACAGTGTGCATCGCGTTCGCGTGGGAGATTTCCGCATTTGTGTAGAATTAAATTCTGGGCAGCTTAGTTTGTGCTTCTCAAATGCGAGGCACATTCCGTGTTCGCGAAGAAGGGACGTCTGGAAGACTATAAAAATCTCAAAAAACGAGGGTTTGAGTTTATTTCACAATTTAATTTTGGGAGCTCGTATTGAGGTAATTCTTGGAGAGATTTTCAAGGGAGTGATTGGGGTAAGTGATTCTAACTCGTTTTTGGTTAAATGAAATGAATATATCATTTATTTCATCATTTAATTAGTGATTTGGGTTGAAAATTTTGGAAACAATTTATAGAAAGTTCATTGGCTTTAATTTGAAGATTTGAAGGTCGAGTTGCGATCGGATTTGAGTAACATTGATATAGTTGAACTTATGGTTAAATGGGTGTTCGAATTTTGTTAATTTTGTCCGATTCAGAAACGTGGGCCCAAGGTTAACTTTTTGAGTTGACTTTCTAATTTTTGCTTAAGAACATAGCTTTTTCATATAGAATTGATTCCTATATCTTAGGTTGATTGTATTGAATTATTTGTGGCTAGATTCGAGTCGTTCGGAGGCCGAATCCCGAGGCAAGGACTTGTTGGAGCAGATATTTGCACGGTTTGAGGTAAGCAACATTTTTAAATTTGGTTCTAAGGTTATGAATCCCTGAATTACGTGTTATGTGATTGATGTAGAGGTGACGCACATGTTAGGAGACAGGCGTTTGGGCGTGCACTGTAGGAATTGTGACTCAGTCTATGTTGTGGAATTGTATGGATAAATAATCTTGTTTTTATACATATATTCTCCTTGTGCCAGAGAAATTGAGCGTTGATTCATGTTAGAAATCATGCTTAGGCCATATGATGGTACTGTTGGGACCCACTGAGGTCGTGTTGTTGTTAAATTACTTGCTTAATTTACAATTATGTGCTCAGTAACAGCTTCCATTTGCATTCATATCTCAGTCTCTGTTGTCATTTATTGATACATCATATTATCATTGTTTAGGCTGATTATCATGATATTTATGAGCCAAAGAGACTGGAGAGGTTGATGACCGAGTGAGGCCGAGGGCCTGATTGTGAGGATATTCATGGGATCGGGCTGCATGCCGCAGTAGACTTTATTGATACATGCCATGATTGACTTATTATAGCGTTTGGGTAGGATCCGCCCTTCCAGAGTCTCATTCACCAACAGTGAGCGCAGGTACCTAATGAGTGCGAGTGCGAGTAGCGAGAGTGAGTGTCAAGCAATTGGGAGGATTGAGTGGCTGTGAGGAATGAGTGACTCTAAGGGTTGAGCGAATAGGATTACTGAGTGATTTGATACTCTAAGAGTATACATATGACTTTATCACTATTTTGCATTACAGTTGGCATACATAATTGACATGTAAATATCGAGATGTCTCATTCCTCATTTCAGTCACACTTGGCATATTTTACCTGTTTGAGCTTTAACTGTTGAACTGGAAAGCATGTCTACATTTCTATACTGTTATTTCTATATTAGGGCTGTACCTTTTGAGCTTGTCACTGCTTTCAACTCAAGGTTAGTCTTGTTACTTATTATGTACATTGGATCAGTTGTACTCATATTACATTAGGCACTTCATGTGCAGATCCACGTACTTCCGGGTAAGGTAGTTGCTAATTTCGGAGCTTTATCAGTTCGGAGATTTCTCGAGGTAGCAGCTTTGGGTCTGCAGACCTTGACTCTCCTCCTTTATCTTTAGTTTTTATTATACTGTTCTATCTTCCTATACAGTGTTTCAGACCATGTTATTATATAGATGCTCGTGTACTTAGTAACACCCCCCTTTTGGAAGAATATTGTATTGAGTCGCGACATTTCGTATCTGTATTTATAACATTTTGCTCAAACATAAAGAATGCGTGGTTTATTGTGGTTGTCGGCTTGCCTAGTATAGCGATAGGCGACATCACGACATGTGAGATTTAGGTTGTGACACTGCCTTAGTTACGACTATGCTAACCGATTGTGTTGCTCTCCAAAAGTTATTGGTTCGTTGCATTCTCGTTTTTTTTTCGATTTTTATTATCATCGCCTCGTTATTTTGAGCCCGTTACAAAGGGCCAATCGAGGCATTGTGGCCATAATAATATTCGTAAATCATTTTTTCATCGGCCGTCTATGCGATTTTGTTTTCCAAAATCAGTGATATCCGACAATATACCATTTACCAAACTGTAATGTCGGACGGTGGAGCCTCAACACATTTTATAATAACTGTTTATCCAAACAATAACAGACAGTGAGACAAAAGGGAACAAATAATGATCGACACGCGGATAACATCAAAAAGCTAAGGAACGAGTTCTTGTCCTCAACCAAACAAGTCCAACGTCAAATCCCATTTCCAAGTTGCCAGAAGTGGACAAATGCAGCGAGAAGCTGCCAGAACAGTAACAACAGGGCGAAGTGATGCGGAGCGTGCTCAGTCACCGGAAAAAGTTTCCGATGAGAATTTCCGGCCAGTTTATTTTACCTCCGATGTACCTGTAACAAAAGAAAAAAGAGAAAATATAGGAGAAGATGACAGTAACAGCGAAATTCATCGGAAAAATCAAAACTCTAGCCAGATCTAGTTGCTTTCCGGCTAGATCTGTTTTAAAGAACGGAGGAGAAGGGTGAAATCAGGATAAACCACATCAACTAAATACCGATGAAGCTACTTAAGACGGCTCTCACCAGAGCAGCGCCTATGTGGAGATTTTCTGCGGATGAAGAGGTTGTACTTGGCCATGGTTGCTACTGCTACTGCTCGTGCTTTTCGTGGTTGTCCACGACATGACAGCAAAGAGAGAGGAGGTTGGGAACATGGTCGTCGGCCAGCCAGTTTGCCGTAGACAATGGCGGTGGCACGGCAGAAGGCAGAGAACACAAGTCGGGAGAGGGAGCCGAGGGGTGGCTGTGTGGTCTCTCAGACGAGGGAAGAAGAATTATGATATGTGGGTTTCTCCTTTATTTAAAAATTTGATATGTTAGGGTGCAAAAAAAATAAAAAAGTCCCCTTAAATTTTTAGCAGACCTCTTTATTTAAAGATGGGATCATTCTTTTACCCAATGTGTAAAAAAAGTTATTTACCCTTAAAATCGGATAACAATTAAATTTGTAAGTTGTTTTAAGGATACGCGGATTAACTTGATACAAAGCTTAAATTAAGTTGCTATTGAATAAACAAACAAATTCAAACTACACACGTTGGATTGTTTTAGCCGAAATGAAATAGCCACTCTAGAACCGAGCTCACCAAGACCGGTATCGACGTAAAAGGACAAGAGCTGAATACAAAGAAAATAATAATATATTGCTTTTGAGTGCGTGGTACAATGTGTTTCATGAATTATCAGGCCCCTTTTATATAGTAGTAGAGTCCTATTTTAGGTACAACTTTATAAAAGATAAAAAAATCTTCTGATTCACTGATTGCCCGTTCCTCACCAATACGTGCCGAGATCCCCGCTGTAATATTGGGTCGGTTATGGATATTTCGGCCTTCTGTTGGCTATGCTGGATTGTCTGACAATGTCCTTCGAAGTCGATCAAGGCTAGGACCGATTCTTGTGGACCCTAGCCTCGATATTCTCGAAGGCAGGCGTCTTGCCCTCGGGTTCTGGTCCGCTGGGTCTTTGGCTCGATTTCGGTCCCTTGTTGCCATGTCTTGAGCCTGGTTTATTTTGCCGGAGGCTATGATGCACCATGAGCTCGACTTCATCCGTATACAGATAGTCCCCTCGTTTTTCGGAGAGTAAATGACAAGAAACGACATGCGCTTCCAATTCTTACTTTGATACGCTGTGACAGAAACGACAAAACAACCGAATCGTCTCGTCAGTTAAGTCATAATGAGTCAAAAATTGTTTAACTCCCGACATAAATGAACCCTTCTACCCAGCTGTATTTCCGCACCTACGAGTGGACCTCCGCTTCTGCGGCTCTCCTTGCGCATCTAAGAGTCGCTTCTGCGGCTCCAGGTACGCATCTGCGACCATGGTCAGGCTGCCTATTTTCCGCGTCTACGGACTCCTCCATTACAGAAGCGCGTTCGCTTCTGCGGATAATGCTTCGCTTCTGCGGTGCCCGCTGAACCCTTCTCTTTCCGCTTCTACGATCAAGGCGTTGCATTCACGGTGCCGCTTTTGTGGCCATTCCACCCCAGGTGCGAACGCACCAGATGACAGGCACCAGCTACTCCTCTATTGTACGCGGGCCCCAAAGCCTCGACCAAATATACTAATGGGTTCATGAACATAAAACGGACTCGCTCGCACCCTTGGAACGCGGAAAACAACCCCAATACTAAGAATCACACCCAAATCAAAATCGATTCAACTTTGGAATTTCAAGTTCTTCCAACTTACTTCGAAAGCGTTGAATCCTACTTAAACTACTCGGAATGACACCTAATTTTGCATGCAAGTCTTAAATTACCATACGGAACTATTCAAGATTTCAGAATCCCAATTGGACCTTGATAACACCAAAACCTACTCCAAACCAAACTTAAAGAACTTTAAAACCTTCAAAGAGCCAACTTTCACTCCTAGGCGCCGAAACTCTCCAGGGTCATCTAAAATTCGATCCGAACGTACGCCCAAGTCCAAAATCATCATACGAACCTATTGGAACTGTTCAATCCCGGTTCCGAGGTTGTTTACCCAAAACGTTGACCAGAGCCAAGCTTAGCCCTTTTTGCCAACCTTAAGGAACCAAGTGTTCCGATTTCAACCCGAACCCTTCCAAATCTCGAACTAACAATCCTTACAAGTCTTAAAACAGTAAAAGCACATACAGGGACTCTTATTTAGGGGAACAGGGTTCTGGAAAAAAAATAACCGACGTTACATCTATCGCATTTGGATTTCTTTTCCGGTTGGAATAGGTTCTTTTTGTCATTTGGAACTTGTCCGCAAAGTATGGTGTCATTTCGAGTTGATTTGATAGGAATCGGACGCGCGGTTGTGTTTTTAGAAGCTCTTGAGTTTCATGTTGATTTCATGTGTTTTGGAGGTCCAATTCGTGGTTTCGGATGTTATTTTGATGATTTCATCACGTAAGAGAGTTCATGTTATGTTTTTAGACTTGTGTTGATTTTTGGTTTGGGGCCCCGAGAGCTTGGGTGAGAGACGGGTGCGTATCAGAGTTTTGGAAGAATTCTAGCATTGCTGGCTTTGCATAGATGCTTCAGGTCTCACATTTGCGAGATTTGAATCGCATTTGTGACTGCCGCAAATGCAAGGAAGGGATCACATTTGCGATAAAGGCTGGACTCTGTTAAGTTCGTACTTGCGAACAAAAGTTCGCTTTTGCGATGGGTGCTTGGGATAGGCTAAGTCGCATTTGCAATCAATTTGATCGCTTTTGTGATATGTCCACTGTTCGCATTTGCAAACAAAACGTCGCATTTGCGACATCAGCAGGACTATGAGGGCTTCACTTTTGTGAACCATTCTTCGCATTTGCGATGTTTGCATTTGCGACACCTGCAACTGGACAAAAAGCTAAGGGACTGGATTTTTAGTCTCATTTTCACATCTTTAAACTCTAGACTCAGTAGGGGGCGAATTGGATACGGGATTTTCATATACAAACTTTGGGTAAGTGATTCTAATCTATTTTTTATCATATTTCATCAATATATCTTAGATTTTAACATCAAAATTATGCGAATCAAAGTGAAAATTTGTGAAACTTTGTCAAGTTTTTGGATAAGAATTTGAGTTTTGAGAGTCGATTTGGACTAGATTTTGAAGCTTATAACATATATAAGTTCGTGGGGTCATGGGTAGTCGGAATCTACCATTGGATCGGAGTTTTGACTGAGTGGGCCTCGGGTTGACTTTTGTTGACTTTGTTGAAAAAGTATAAAGATCATGGCTTTTATCTATTGTAATTGATTTCCCTTGAATTATTAGATGTTATTGAATCGATTTTGGTTAGATTTGAGCCGACCAGAGGAGAATTGTAAAGGAAAAGCTATTTTAGAATGTTGATTGAGGGCCTTTAAGGTAAGTGTCTTACCTAACGTTGTGTGAGAAAAACTACCCCGTAGGGATTGGTTTGTTTACACTATTTGAACTACGTGAATGATGTGTACACAAGGTGACGAGTGTGTACATGGCTTATATGTTGGATTTTAACCGACTTAGATTCTTAGGTTCTCGTGTTCATTAAAAATGAAGTTGTCTCATCATGTTATATCCTCCATAGTTAAAATATGTCTTATTTGAAGTTGATTGGTTCATGTTCTATCCTTGTTGCCAAATATACTCTTATATGCCTTAACTGAAGTTGTTGCCTCTTTCATTTCCATGTTATCTCTTCCGTAATTGCTTATCCTTAATTGAAGTTATTTTTATCTCTTCCATGGTTGAGTTATCCTTATCCAAATTATTGTTACATGTTATCTCTCATATTGTTGAGTTACACTTATTTGATATCATTGTTACACACTATCTCTCTCATTTTTGGGTTGTTTTTGTTTGAAACCATTATTGTCTGTTATGTCTTTCATTGTGAGCTCAGTCTTCCATTCTTTGTGTTTAGAAATTCTTGTGTTGATTTACTCGTCGTACTCCTGTGTTACTGCTGTTGTTGTTGCACTTAGTGTTGTTAAGCCGAGGGCTATGTGTGGTTGTGGTATTGGAATCCCTTTGAGGAAATGTTTTGGCATATTGGCACATATGGTGCGAGTTGTTATATTGTGTTGTTATAATTTTGGCACACGTGATATTGTTGAGAGGATTATCGAGGTGTTCGTACTTGAGTTGTTTGTGCTATTGTTATTATTGATATTTGCATATACGGCATGACAAGGTCGTGCTATATATATGTATGTGTGTGTGTATGTCTGTGTGTATGCGTGTGTGTGTGTTCGTTTGCACATTTGGCGAGACAAGGTGGGATTATTATCATGCGCGTGATGCAAGACAAGGGGGGCATTTACTTTATTGTTGCGCACGTGGCGAGTCAAGGGGGTACTATGTCGTGGATGATTTGTGATGACTAATGATTGCCTGGGGCATTGTTATTGATGATATTTGTGTAGTGGTGTGCCTACCTTGTGTGAGTCATGCATTTTACGCTTTATTGTGTTGTTTCCTATGTGCTATTCGTTGTCTCTACTCTTACTTGTTGACTTGAGTTGTGATAGAACACTTGCACAAGCATACCTGTAATTAATCACTCATATCGGTTTAAGAAGATGACCCCTGAAGTTTATTGATCTTTTACATGTATTCTCGTATACTTGCCTTCTTTGGGAGAGTTGTACTATTGGCACGTAAGTTGTATGTGCGGTTATGAGGTATTGTTACTGCTAGCACGTGAGTTGTTCGTGCGGATATGAGATATTGTCACTCTCTTAGCACGTGAGTTGTCCGTGCATATATGAGGTACTAATGGAATTGACACGTGAGTTGTACGTGTAGCACGTGAGTTGTCCGTATGGTTTTGAATTTTAATGTGGGCACAAGATGCCAAGTGATTTAGGTTTGTAACTTGGGACCTGCAAATTGCCATTGTGAGGTGTAGCATCTCGGGAAAATTCTAGTATTAATCTTGAGTGAAAGCGGTTGTTTATTGGGTTATTACCTGTTTTTCCTTGCTTGGTTTCACCAGACGTTAACTATATTAAGCTTACTCTACGACGTTATTACTTATTTGTTCGTTGTTGCTAATGGTTGCTTCTAGTTTTCTATTGCAAGTATTGTTTGTTGTTTCTACCATGCTTAGCTTTATATTGATATTGTTCCCTGTTAGTTTCACATTCATACTTGTACAGGTTATTATGTCTAGTGGGTATCTTGACTGTTCCTCGTCACTACTCCACTAAGGTTATTCTTGATACATAATGGGTACCGTTGTGTTGTACTCATGCTACGCTTGTTGCACATTTTTGTGCAGATTCATGTACTTTGGAGCTTGTTGATCATTAGATAGCTGATCGGACATTGTTGTGGAGACTTCAAGGTACACCTACCGTCGCGTTTGCAGGCATCAGAGTCACCTTCTGAAGTTTATTTTGTACTGTTTATCTCTATTCCGAAACAGTTGTAGTTAGGGATTTTCTAGTGAACTCAGTAGAAGTTATGACTTGTACTACCGGTTTTGGGATGTTGTATATATTCTTTGGGTTGTTGGCTTTGTATATATTCTTTGGGTTGTTGGCTTTGTATATATTCCTTAGATTGTTGGCTTTGGGTTACTGGTTCATATTTAACAGTTAATTGGTTTAAATTTGTTGTTAACTCAGCATGTAGTAGGCTTACCTAGTCGTAGAGACTGGGGGCCATCATGACTCCTAAGGAGGTATTTTGGGTCGTGACAAGTTGGCATTGGAGCTCTAGGTTCGTAGGTGCTACGAGTCACAACCAAGTTTAGTAGAGTCTTGCGGATCAGTATGAAGACGTCTGTACTTATCTTCGAGAGACTACAGAACTATTATGAAACTTTACTCCTCTCAATCCTATTGTGCGAATTTATTGATTTCGTAGTTTGAGCCTTTGTCATTCTATTCTCTTACATATGGTGAGAATCCGAGCTGCAATTACTGATGATGCTAGCTGATAATTGGTAGAAAAGGTATTAAATAATGTGTAAATTATCCCATATTTAGCTCTTGTTTGTGTGAATTTGGATGTTAATCACATTGATTCATATTAATATAATATGTTATTATGTGTAGGAATGAGTTAAAAGCAATCCGGGACGAAACCGGGGAAGAAACGAGCTAAAACAAGAAGAAACGGACAAAGGAGGAAGGCAGCCCACAGGCCAGCGCCCAGCGCTGCCTGTGGCGCTGGAAACAGAGAGGTGAAAAACGTTACTGCCTTCAGTCCCCTGGGGGGCGTTGGGCGCTGGCTAGGGGACTGATTTCGGGATATTTTCCTACTTCGCCTAGAAGACTCCTAAGTCGACCCCAACCCTTCCCAACTCCTATATAAACACCCCTAAACCTATCTAAGAGGGAGAGAACGTGATTTTGGAGCAAAAGGAGGCCTAGGAACATCAACAACACAACAATTTCTCAGTTCATCAATTCAATCTAATATCTTTAATTTAGTTTTTCATACTTAGTTATTTGGTTTTGTTGAACATGAATGGCTAATCATCCCTTGTTCTGGGGTTGTGATTAGCCATGAATATTGTGTCTCTAAGTTGATGAATTCATTTTAATAGTTAATGTGGATAAGATTGTTTCTTCAATTCTATACTAAATTGCTTAATTGTTTTGGCCACCAATTAAGTTCTATTAATTATCTATGCTATGTTTGAGAAAACTAAGTCTATATTAGAATAAGGATTGAAGAAAGCATGTTCTTAAATTTGTTAAAAAGAGCGGATTTGTGATTAGGATAGGAATATACTTAATCACCATGCTTAATTAGATAATCGTGTTCTTCATGCATTCTTGCTAGATTAATTCCATAGGAATATATGCATTAATCTTGTTAGGAATAGGCGAATAATACTTTGGAAGAAGGCTATGAGTATCATTATCGATTAATTAGCAATCTTACATTAACTATATGAACGATAAGTCAATTAGAACGCAATAGGATTGGAAGTAAAATCACAACCCTGGAATCTTTGTTTTATTGCTTACAAAATACATATTTGTTCTTTGCAATTCCTGGATTTAAATTAGAATTACAATTTAGAATAAACTATATACTAAACTTGATCTTTGCTTGATTAAATAACGATATTAGTTGTTATAAAGTAGTTAACTTAAGTCCCTTGGGTACGATAATCCGGACTCATTGTCCTATATTACTTATCGATCACGTATACTTGCGTGTGCGTTAGGGAGCAACACTAGCCCCAGATCCGGTGTTGCTAGGGGCCAAGGCAGAGGTAGAGGCAGAGGCTGAGCGCATGTGCTACAGCTATAGCATCTGCCAGAGCAGCAGCTGAGGAGCCACCAGTAGCTCCAATTAGGGGGCAGGCACCAAAGGTGCCTGTTGCTACCCCAGGACTTCAGGAGACTTTAGCGGAGTTCCTGAGCATGTTTGGTACATTGGCTCAGGAGGGGTTGATTCCACATTGATCAGGTTCCGGGTATCATGCCAGTGGAGCCTGTTATTCCGGTTCAGCCTGAGGTTAGGCTAAGGGCATCTGAGGATGAGCAACTGAGACTTGAGATATTCAAGAAGTATCTTCCTCCTACATTCAGTGGCTTAGCTTCAGAGGATGCACATGGTTTTCTAGAGAAGTGCTATCATATTCTCTGCACTATGGGTATTTTGGAGACGAGCGGGGTTGATTTTACTACATTCCAGCTGTTGAGAGCAGAGTATCAGTGGTGACGAGCTTACGAGTAAGGTAGCCCAGGCCTAGCTGATGCAGCTTCACTATGATGGACTCAGTTTTTAAAGATGCTCTTGAGAGAGTTTGTTCCCCAGACCATTTGTGATGCATGACGCACGGAGTTCGAGCAGCTGCGCCAGGGTACTATGTCAGTGTCAGATTATGCTGTTAGAATTAGTGATTTGTCCAGGTATGCACCTGCTTTGGTTTATACAGTTAGAGAGCGAGTCTGCAGGTTCATTGAGGGGCTTAGTTTAGGTATCCGGTTCAGCATGGCTCGGGAGTAGGAGATGGATGTTCCGTTTTAGCAGGTGTCGACACTCAATTTTGACCCTCCGTAGTAAAATTAACCTCCGCAGGCTGCCTAATCGAAAAATAATTAAAAATAATTTATCTGCACTTTATTTAGCTTTAATGCAATTTATTGATAATTATTCCTAACTTTACAAAATATGTACATCTTTATCATATCATTGCAAATAATTAAATACTACCATTTTTGTGTATTTTTCTAAATTTTAAATAATTTATTGACAACTGTCCTATTGTTCAAATATTAGGATATTCTATCAATTTATTGGCTTTTCAAAAAAATAAAAAATAATTACTACAACACAATTGTAGTTATTACATTTTTAAATAAAATACTATAAGATTTCCTAATTAAATAATTATTCGAATTTATAGCATAATCCAATAATTTCACGGAAGATAGTAACAAGTCATATCGACATGACTTGATGTGTCTCGATGATTATTCTAATTTATAGCACAAATATAACATCCTGTCACATCTGATATGATAAGGCATCATGATTTGACTCGATGTGACTCGATGTGACAAGTCATATCGACATGGTAAGTCACATTGATGAGACATAACTTGCTTTCAATTTTGATCACATATGTTATCTATATTTTACATTTTTTAACTAAACTTTGGTCCACATATTTACTTTAACACACTCATTATAAAGTACAAAATGTACTACATACACATGGGGGACATAAGATTTTATAAGAGGAGAGTTTGGAAACCCTAAAGATGATTTCTCATTCTCCCAATCTCTCATTTCGTGAGACAACAACCGCCCAAGGCTCCTCTCTCCCCTTTCCCGTTTCTGCCATCTCCCTCCATTGCTACCCCCCATGGCCAAGAGGCGATGCCCACCACGACCTCATCCCAGTCCCCGATCCTCTAACTTCTCTCATCGCTGTTGCATTACTGGAACCACCACGAAAACGACCAGATCTTGCCGGCTAAACCCACACTAGCGTCGTCACTGCCTCACTCTATTTCCCTTTATTTTTTGTCAAAATCTATTGTTGAAGACTTGACTGAAACCATGGTTGAGTTCTAGATTTGGCTGATTCATGTATTTTTCGGTGACCCTCTAGGCGTCATTCTGGTGTTGCCCGCCGTGGTAGCAACGCCGGATTGCGCACATCTGGATGATTTTTAGTATTTTTCAATGACATCTTTGTTTCTTGTTTTGGCCGAGAAATTGCTACTTAACAGCCCCCTTTACTTGTTATGGTATTTTCATTTCGTTTTCTTTACTAATCCAAATGACGAAGCCAAACGATAATAATGAAATAAATCAAAATGATTTTCCAGTTTGTTATTTCTTGATTTTCTGCCATGAACGCTGACGCTGTGTTTGTGACTTTTAGCTGTTTGCTTGATCTTTTGAGGGCTGATAATGTTTATTTTCTCTTTTGGGACATTGCCAATGCCAACACGATTTCAGCCTTGTGATTTGTTGCCTTCGATATCCCTTTATTCGTCGCCGGTCCTGCTGTTACTAAATAATTGAACATTTACTTTGACATTTTGTCTCCATTCTGCTAGTTCCTATGTCGACTTGTTGTCCTATGGAAACTGAAGATTTAGTCATTTTGGAACTCTGAGATGTTGATCTATCTAGTGCTGGTTACTGACTGTTTACGTGGACTCTTTCATTACTAGATATGCTGATTTTGGACAGATGCTATACAATAGGGCCAATGGGAACAAGCTTTTTGAGGCCTTGTGATGATTTTTTACTGATAAAGGAAAAAAATTCTACACTGTACCTTGGATTCGGAACAAAACATATTTATGAGCCGATGACGAAAGCCAAAGAAAAATAAAAGAACAGAATGTGAATATCCATGCTGCGGAAGGCATCACGGTTGGCCATCGGAGTTGCAACCAAGTCGGTATTCGTATTCTAATGTCTTATTGCTATATGGCATACACCATCCGAGCCTCCAAAAAATTTTTTAAATCATTTTCAAAAAAATAATTTCCAAAGAAAAACATTTCAAATCATTTAAAAAAAAAAAAAGAAATTCAAACTTCTATAAAAGTATTTTCAAAAGAAAAACATTTTAAAATTAGTAATATTTCATTTATTTTACTTTACATTATCTTACTAATAATTTTGCTTCAACTCTTGTGAGATACTTCATTCAAAACACTTCGGAAAGATGACGCTTGGAGACGAAGCATACCCCGTCAACTCTCCGCCTCGTGGATGTCGTATTTACTTTTATTTATGTGCTTAGCTTAGGCTCACTTGTATGTGCTAGATTAACTACGCTTAGAATATCATGCTTAGGTAATGACCAATCTAATCGCCTAAACTCTAGTTAATAATAGTTCATATCGAGTACTTACATCATAGACATACTCTCGTGATTGGTTTGAGTAATTTGATTCATATTTAATTAGTTAATTCCAATTAGTTAGCTTAACTTGAATAAATTTGAGTTTGTGAATAATTTACTTATGTTTAGTATAACTTTGGTATATTTAACTACTATGGAATTTTTCTGCACTCTTACAACATCTTCTACTCACACGCTCAAATTTACTTTTGTGGATAATTCTTTGGCTAGAAATGCGATTATAAGGTATTAGCCTTTTAGTTGTGTGTGAAGTGTTACTCATAGAAATGATTTATTTTATTTTACACGCAGTCTTTCATTAAAAAATTATTCGTTTCTTACTTGTATATTCTTGACAAGTCTCCTTAGGGCCTATTTATTCAACTACCTCTTTAGGATAAAATCTTATCACATGTAAGAATTATGTGAATAATTTCTTTCTTCTGCTCCCCATTTAGAATAATTTTTTTCACTTTATTTGATTGATTCTTTTAAGTCAATTGATGACTATTTAATTAAGATTAATCATGTATAGATAAATCACTTGACTTCAATTGTAAATCAAAGTTTTCCTCATACCTTACTTCAAATCCAATTCTTTCTATCACAAAGGGTAGCCGAAGCAAAGAGATGGACAGACCATAAGAGCAATATTCTAAGAAATTCTTCTTTTGTCGTTTCAGTAATTAGGATTGGGGAGCTTCCGACATCATTGACTCTCCCTCCCATAGCTATTTATTATAGGTAAAGAATTAGTTCAAGAATAGAGCAGGAATTTGTTCTTTTTTGAATTACATTACAAGATAGGAGAATACGGATCGAGTATAAGTTTGTTTTTTTAATTACATTACAAAATGGGATAATATGAAGATAAATATAGTTAGAATTAAGGCTTATACTCCGTAGCAGTAATTCAAGAATCAGAAGTGGCATTCACAAATTTATTAATACTGATCTAATTTTGATGTATCCGTTTTTTAACATAATTCTTGTCCACCATTAAGTACATCAATAAGAATGACCAATGAAATACAATATGCATTAAAGATGATTTTGGCTCATATTGTATTCTTAACGGTAGCTCCTCTAATTCCAGTTTTTCATGTATGGTTGGTAACAGAAAAAATAGTTTGCAAGAGATAATTTATCATACTATGCTATTATCGGTTTTCAAGAGAAATTTAGTGTTAAAATATATGGGTGCGTCCATCAATATTAAAAGGATATTTTCGTCTTTTAACTTTTCAACTGTGTGTTCATGCTTTTAGAATAGTATGATACTTTAATATAGGTTTCTTCTTGTTGTGATCATCCATTTAAAGTTCTAAACTCTAATTATCTGTCTTTTCTCTTCAAGTTTATTCTTGTAAGTTCAAGATTTTATTCAAACATTTTGACTTAACATGCATTCTTTAGGTACAATTCTTTTCATATTATTCAAATTACACTAAAATACCATTCTTTAAAATCCTTTTAATTCTTTCACGTACTGCACTTTATTACACATATATTTGTTATATATTTTGCTATTCTTATCTAGAACTCGCTTTACACTCAGCTTATCTTTTGGAATACGATTCTCTTGTCCACTTTACGTATATTTCATACGAGCCAATATATTTTAATCATTTCATTTCAAATACAAAAAAGTACTTGCATACTTCATCCACACATAATTTATTACATATTTAATATCATTACTATTTATTCTGATACACGTTAATCATTCTCTTATTCTTGTAATAGTCGTGAGTATTTGCTAATTATCTTTGAAACTTCCCTCCCTTATTTAATCGACTCCACCGGAACCACATTTTGTAGATCTTGAGGGATGCTTGACACCTCCCCCTTAAGATAACTTGAACTCATACTCAGAATCTCAACGGTTTCGTGGACTATAGTCGAAATGTACATTATATAGTGTAATATAGGTGTCCTAGTGTACCTTTCATACTAGGTGGCGATTCTAAACTTCAATTAACCTTCTAGAGTACTATACGTTGTAGTTTGTTTTGACTTGTGCAAAATAGGGTTCAACAACATGGCGACTTTGCTTGGGATACTTCAGGTTCTAATCATAGCGGCTTTGATCAATACTTGAGGGCTTACAAGTTCTTCAATACTCCAACTTCTATTCTTTCTGTCACATGTTTCAAGTCGTATATTCTCTGCATCAACATGTACATTCTTTGCTTTGAATCGTATATTCTCTTCTACAAGTCGTATATTCCTCGTTGCATGCTTCAAGTAGTCTATTCTTTGTCATGCGATTCAAGCGGTACATTCTTGTCATGCACTTCAAGCGTTATATTCTTGTTACGCACTTCAAGCGGTATATTCTTTGTCGTTTTTCTTGAGTTATATATGCTTTGTTGTGTGCTTCAAGCCGCATATTCTATGTTGCGTGCTTCAAGTCGTGCATTTTCCATTGCGTGGTTCAGGATGCATATTCTTTGTCATGCCTACGTTGTGTGTTCTTTTTTATGCATACCCATGTCATATATTCTTTGTCACATTATTATGGTATTACCTTATCGAGTTGTCATCACTTTTCTATTGACTCTTGGTCGTGCGCAATCACACACAAGTCATGCGAGGGTCATCTTTTCACCTTTCCGAACATCATTTCAAAACTCTCTAGTTTCAGAGATTTGCATACGAGGTTAACCACGTACCATCTCGCAGTTGTCCTTAACTCATGCTCGAATCTAGGTGAATCTACTCTTATAATTCTACCAGCCTTTTCAAAGATACATCGATTTTGCTTGGAACATCTTTCACTGATTCGACGTATCCTTCTCAATCAAACATCACATTTCACTAACTTCCATCATGTGAAACAGATCCATACGCTAAACTACTATCTATCTCTTATTCGAGAGTTACCAGTCTTCACCCACCGACCCAATAATTCTCATTCAGATTTACACTTCTTCTCAATGAACAATCACTCATTCATAATAAATCTACAAATCCCATAGTTCCAATAGTTTGTTCGAACTAC
This sequence comes from Nicotiana obtusifolia, assembly GCA_002018475.1. Lineage (NCBI taxonomy): Eukaryota > Viridiplantae > Streptophyta > Magnoliopsida > Solanales > Solanaceae > Nicotiana > Nicotiana obtusifolia. The sequence continues at coordinate 110,616 of MCJB01051131.1, read as the reverse complement.
GTTTTAACCTGATTCTTGCTTTGGCAAGATATGTAGGCAACCCTACACAAGGGTTCGGTCTCCCCACTATTTCAAAAATTTCCTCAGTACTGAAAATTAGGGTAGTTTTTTGGAACAGTACAATGATGCTCCTAACCCAGAAACCTCCGAGAGAATCAACAAAATTTCTCCCAAAACCCAAACATCAAAATGCCATGCCAACCTTACTTTGACCCTCAATCGACATTAATCCCAACATATGGGATGCAAGTCCTTTCTTCAAACATCTGGGTACGAACTCATAGTGTTATCTCCCACTTTCAAAGAAGGATTCAATACAAGTCAACCTATTTTGTTACAGGGGCAAGTTGTTAATCAGCCTTCGAGAAGTGTCATCCTCGCACGAGTCGAACAAATAAAGAAGAACAAGCAAAGCCTCAAGTCAACATGAATCAATTTCCCTCCCTCGAACTAAGAATCTTTCTTTTGACGCAAGAGGGACAACCCAATTTTTGAAACCATTATGGAATGCTGACATCACATTTCCGATCACAACCGTATACACCACTGGTCGCATGGCCTAACTCAGCATCCTCTTATTTATATAAATTCACCTAAGAGGAACTCTAACATTTTCTCCTCTGTGTTTTGCAGGTACGTCGTCCTGGGAACTTCACGGGAGATTTCATCTGGACTTGGACATTGTGGAATATCAGTAAGATAGTCAGGGGAGTAGTAGTTTTATAATGAAACTCTGTAATTTTTTATGACTTCGCTGCTCTCACCACTTTTCTATATTTAGATCAGAACATCGTTCCCGGTTGTCAATCAGGGACGATCATCAATTGGTTCCGGTGGACGGCCGAAAGGTGCATCCTCCTGGGACTGCAAGGGAAAATAACATCCGACATCGGACATTGTGGAACATCAACAGAACAAACAGGGGAGTGTTAGCTACAGTTCTTAATTCATCATTTTATGACGACACTACTCGCACTTTATTTTTATATCTTAATCAGATAATCGCCCCAGCTAATAGTCGCGGACGTTCACCAGAAGGGTCTTATGGATAGTTGGATGGTGGCAACAAAACATCCCTACAGTCAATTGGGAGACAACCACAACAACTGTCTTGGAAACAGTCAATGGCATCGAGGCAACTATTCGAAGGAGCAACTGGGGCACATCTTCTGGAGGGAGACACTCTTCAACTCCAGAGATACCACACCCAATTGTGGGTACAACGAGTTATCGCTCTGAGTTTCTCTATACCCTTGCATTTCATACATATCTTTCGTGCAATTAATATAGTTAGTTGCAATGCCTTGAAATAGGAGAGTAAAAGAAGTGTTGAAAACCATTCACCTCATACTCTCCAACTTTCACGAACTACGTGTACATGATTCTTGACCTTGTGTCAAGATACGTAGGCAACTTGTCATGGGTCCGGTCTTTTTCGTCCTTAATTGGACGAGTTGGTCAAGTCAGGCCTCTTAGGTCACATTGACCCAAGATCCTTGTGAAAGGGTCATCTCTGAAAAAATAAAAGATGTATATATCTTCCCTTGTTGCTTCGAAGTCTTTCTTTAGACACCAAAAGAAAAATCAAAATCCAAAAAATATTCCTGCATACTTCCTCCTTGAGGAAATTCAAAAAAAATTCGAAACATCTTCCTCTATTCCTAATCTTCACGAACTACGCGTTCCTGATTCTTGACCTCGTGTCGAGATACGTAGGCAACCTATCATGGGTCCGATTTTTCTCGTCCTTAACTGGACGAATTAGTCAAGTTTGGTCACTAGGGTCATAATTGACCGCATACATCTTCCTCTGTTGCTTCTCTATAAGTCAACCTGTGAGACATCAACATCAAAATAAAATAATATCATCCCCTTCCCTTGAGGAAATTCAAAATCCAAAACATACGCTTGACCTGATTTTCGTATCAACGAGATACGTAGGCAACCTAGGGGTTCGGTCACAGTTTTAAAAAAAAATCAAAAAAAAAAAAATTCAATCAAGGACCCTTCCCGGGTTAGATCACAAAAAAAATAAAAATACAAAAGATCAATCAAGGACCCTTCCCGGGTTCGATCTCATCTTTCAAAAATTCAAAAATACTCACATCATCTGGAGATGTTCCATTCCTGTATCTCCCATCGCGTGGAGGTTTTACATTTTCAGCCATTCTTATCATGCAGAGATTTTTAATTCTTTTCTCTCCCTTCATGCTGAGATTTTACATTCCTATCAATGCTCCTTTACGTTACGATACACAATCCGTCATTTTACTTTTATGTCAGCGCTCCTATTGAATGCTAACCAGCCCCGTATGACAATCAATGCACCTATACAGAATGGTACATATTCCGTCATTTTACTTTCCTGTTAGCTCTCCTATACGGAGAGGTACCTAGCCCCGTCTAACAATCAATGCTCCTATACGAAACGATAGACAATCCATCGTTTTACATTCCTGTCAGCGCTCATATATGGAGCGGTACCAGCCCAATCTAACAATCAATGCTCCTATATGAAACAGTACACAACCCGTCACTTTACTTTCAGGTTCAATGCTCTTATACGGAACGGTTTACAGCCCGTCATTTTACTTTTCTGTCCAAGCTCCGATATCACTTCAGAATAGTAACCACAAAGACCGTCTAACATTCAATGCTCTAATATCACATCGGAACGGTACCAAAGCCCGTCTGATATTCAATGCTCTGATATCGCTTCGGAACAGTAACCACAAAGCTGTCACGGCCCTAGTTTTCCTCTGAAGGATGTCGTGATGGCACCTAGTCTCTAACCCTAGGTAAGCTTAACTATTAGCAACGACTGAACAAATATGTATTTACAAGACACTGAAAATGACTAAATAACTGATAAAATCGTATGTAAATAAAGTCTCACAATCTGACACCCCAAAATTGGTGGAACTGAGTCATATGCTCTATAGAACGCTACTAAAGTGCTACTATATCACTATCCAAAAAGGAAATACAACAGTAACAAAATAAGGTAAGGTTACTCCGAGGCTTGCGGAGGCCGAGCAGGCATACCTGAAGTCTCTGGTAAAAGCAGCTAGCAAGAGTCTCTATTTACCGGCAAGCGTAGACATAGCTAGATCTGCACAAAAAGATGTGCAGAAGCGTAGTATAAGTATACCTCAACGGTTCCCAGCAAGTATCAAGCCTAACCTCAACAAAGTAGTGATGAGGCCAGATTAAGACACCTACTAGGTTACAGAATAGACGGTATAAAACGGAATACGAATATAAAACGGGAAGTAAGAAAGCAACTAATATGGAACAAGATGATAGCACGATCTAGTAGTGGGAAAATCAATAGCATAAATAGCATGAAAGAACCAGATGCTGATGCCCAAACCACAGGCTGAACTAGAGCAAGAGATTGTACTGTTATGACCTTTGAGACCTGATCAATCTAAACCTGCAGCTCTGGGTATGAGCCATGGGAGTCTGTTCTCCTTCCTCAGCCTAAGATGTGGCTGGTGCTAGTGGGATCAACCCCACCTGAGCTAAGGTGCTGAACATGCTCATGAACTATGGGAGGGTCTCCTAAAGTGTGGGGGCAGCAATAGGCTCCTCGGGTGTCAGACCCCAAACTGGAGCTACTGGTGGCTCGTCTGTCGCAGCTCAGGCTGGTGCTCTGGCAGCACCCCGTGCCCGTCCTTGGCCTCTGCCTCGGCCTTGGCCTCTCACGGCTCTAGCAAAGGGCGTGGGTGATTGATCGTCGGATCCTGCGGTGCATGTCCTCACCATCTGTGGGAGAATAAAAAGTCAAAGATTTAGTTTTCGAAATAAACAAATTCGCACGATAAGGAATCAAAAAAGTGTATTTTTCCGAACACTTCTGTAGCCTCTCAAAGATAAGTACATACGTCTCCATACTGATCCACAAGACTCTATTAAACCTGCTTATGACTCGTAACGCCTATGAACCTAGTGCTCTGATACCAATTTGTCATGACCCTTGTTCCCCTCCGAAGGATATCGTGATGACACCTAGTCTCTATGATTAGGTAAGCCTAACAATTAGAAACCACATAACAGATATGTAACTACAAGATATTGAAATGACTACATAATTGATAAAACCGTCTATAAATAAAGTGTCAAAATCTCACACCCTAAAACCGGTAGAACTGAGTCATAAGCTCTATAAAACGCTACTAAAATGCTACTACATCACTGTTCGAAAAGGAAATACAATAGCAATAAAATTGGGGAAGGTGATTTCGAGGCTTACGGATGTTGAGCAGGCATACCTTGAAGTCTTCGGTAAAAGCAGCTAGTGTTGACTGCCAATTTTGACCCTCCCTTTTTAAATTAATTTGTTCATGCTTAACAATTTACAATAAATGCTTTAAAAAAAAATTTAGTAATGAATATCTATTTTTTATAACTTAATTAAGTATCAGTTTCAAAATTAATTGCATATTACTAATATTGTGTAATTACAAATATATTTACTATTATAAAATAACATTTGTATGTATATACATAGGTTTTATCATTTGGCAAATTTAATCCTTTATTTCCCAAAATTAGGTAACTTTATTAATATTTTAAAATTAGAGCTACAATTTGAAATATGTGTCATTTATAGATAATTAAAATAATTAGTAACTTATAGCAATTATAATTTATCAAATTTTATTGAAATTGTTAGTTTTATTTAAATTGATTTTGAAAGGGTTAAAACTGAAAGCTACAATTGCAATTCCTTCATTAAAAATGAAGTGGCTATTCCCTAAATTAAAACCAACCCAAAAAACAGGCCCAAAACGGAATTTACCCAGTCCAAACACCCCATCACTTCCCAACTAGGCCCTCCATCTCTCAAATCAACGGCCCACGTTTTAAGCTTGTTTTCTCTTTAAATTTCAATTGCCAAAAGATTTAATCTCATCCATCCGATCAAAGAGATCCAATAACCATTAATTTTTTTCATTAAATCATTCTAAAATTCCTAAATATCAAAGCAATCGGAGCCGTTGATCAACAGATCCAACGACTCCCGTTCTATCTCCTAGTTTATTCTCAGAGACGGTCCTAACCTACCCAAAACCCTAATCAATTCCTACCCGCCCAGCCGCCCTGCTTTCCCTTTCCTCTATCTTTACCCTTGTCTCCATCAACCATCAATCTTCAATGACCTTGCACAATTTTGTGCAAGGTCACTCAAAACCCCTGTAAATTATCTCCTCTATCCCTGCTACCCTGTGATTCTTGCTTAATATTCCCTTATTCAACCACAAATCCTAGACACCAAAATCCGAAGCCCTAGAGCTCAATAGAGAAATCATTTTATTCTTCTCATAAGTCAAAATCGAAGCTTGTAATTACCTCTTGCCTTCTAAAATCCGTGAATCCTGCTACAAATTCCTTTTTTCAATCACAAATTCAAACGTCCAAATTCTGAAACTCTAGACTCAAGAATACAACATCAAATACACGCTTTTCCTTTGTGTTCCGTCAAATCGAAGCATGTATGCAGTCGTCTCAGATTTTATTATGAGGATTCGAATTCTAGAGGCTAAACTCAGTGACCTCTGGATATTAGGGCTTTAACCACTGGTCCAAAGCCTTCAATGATCAATCCCCCTTCCTAGGTAAAATTAACCTTGTTTTTCCCTCTTTCTGATTTTCACTCGATTTGCTATCATCATATGCCATCCGTCACTCTCCACTACTGATTTTGAATTCGTGAAACCCTAGAGCATTGAATGCCACTATATGAAGAGGTATTTAATATTCTTACCAACAGTAAATCTAACACCAACAAACCAGAGCTATTTAAATATTGAACAGTCACAAACACTAAAAAAATAGGGCTCCTGATATTAGGTCTCTTACTATTTTCTCTCTTTTGTGGAGTTTTTTGCTGGTTATAGCTTTAAGTTTTTCTAGAATCTTTGAGCAACAAAGGGAATACGTTTGGTCTGCTGCCCATAAGAAGGTCAGCACCTTTTTTTCCTTTTTCTTTTGTTCGCCTCTATAAATGATTTAGATATGTCAATGTCAAGTTCTGTAGATTATAGTTATGCTATATGTGAGGGACATGTTTGATAATTATGTCTTGTTAGTCTAATAATCCTTTATGAGTAGTCTATTCTGTTATGATTCCTTAAGTGATAATCGATTAAGTTGAGTGATAATTAATTATCTTTGGTTCTGAGCGTTCTTACAGCATCCATGCCTAAATTCTATATGTTTATGTTCAATGTAAACTTTATAGTTCTTAGTGACGTACAACGAACTCATCCTATTTTATCACACATTTGAAATTTTATGAGTTTTAGATGCTATGTGTGCTACTTGGTAGTTATCAAAACCTGAATTTGTTCAAGACTTGTATCCCTGTCTTTTAACATTAAAATTTAACTTACAATGTTCAAATACTTTCTTAACAGCCTGTGTTTGTTAAACTGCCTCTGAGTTATCACTATGGACCTTATTCTGTCTGATCACTATCACTGATAAACCAAACATGTTCACTTTTCCCTTTCACCAATGGTACTGTTATAGTGTCCATCCCAGCATTTCATTCCCTTTCATTCTTTATGTTTATGATCAGGTTCATTATTTGGTAACTATAACTGATGTACCGTATGTCCATGTAACTTAACTAAGTTGAAAAAATCTGAACGTCTAGATGCTTTTCTTCTCTGCATTTGGTACTTGTTAACTTTGAGAATGATATCTAAGTTATCACTATAATTTTTCTTATGACCATGCTCAAATGTTGTATGCATAAGGAACTATCTTATCTGTACCAGGATGTTTTCTTCCCACAAATCTTTACTGCATATTTATTCTATAAGATTACTATCTCATTCATCTTGTTTATGAATAGTTGACTGAATGTTGCTAGCCTTTGCTTTATTCTGCAACACCATGCTCTGTTCTGAACCATGATCAGTCTTTCTTCCTACAGTTGATCTAAAATTGAATTTGGCTCTCGATCCTTATTGAAGTCCCTTTGTTGATATTGTTTGAACATGATAACTGGCTGATACTGTTAGAAGCATGATCCTGTTGATACCTTAGGGATACTATGCTTAAATCTGTGAGTGTGTAATCATGATAAGAATTCAGTCCCATGACCTTGATTATATCCTTGAAACAATTGTTGACTATGACTGTTGATTTGAATCTGTCTTGATGTCTTTAAGTTGCCAAGTAATATTATCAATGCATGTATGAATATTTTATGCCTTACTGATTCATTCCTGTAGTGATGTGATTATGAAACTGTGTGTATTCTAAACTTAGCCCCTCTCCCTTTGGTTTTCCTTGATATGTTTCCCTATTTTGTATCATAGTAGTATGTATTCTCTTTTTTTTTTTTTTCAGTAAGAGGAAAGTATATGTGTTGTGGTAGGTAATATTTTAGTCTTTAGTTCACATTGGAAGGGCCTCATTGGCACTTAAAACCATAAGGAAAGTCACTAAGGGTATTTGGGAGCAGAGTTCAACGTTAGGTTGGGCTGCCCTCCCCGGCACAAGCATTGCCCTGGGCCTTGAGTCCCTTGGGAACATTGAAGTGTCGGGGGATCCAAAGGGAGCATCGATCTTTAGTGGGTTCTCTCCTTAGCTCTTAATTCATTGAAACATTTAGTTCTTTAAGGGGTTAGTGTTTAATGACAACAAAAGGTTTCAAATGTGAATTATTTACTAGGTAAAGCCACCACATTAATATGTAATTTCCTCTACCATATTAACATTGTTCTTGCTTTAACCAACTGTATATGTATCTGTCATATACATCGAAATGTTCTGTAGTCAGAATATGTTAAATGTATTGGATATGTATCAAATGACCTTCTTATTTTTTTACATGTACATCTATTTAGGCCTCTGAGTTCTTGATGAATTCAGGCCCAATTTCAGCCCTATTGCATTGCGTTTGGGGGTCCAAAGTCAACTGTGTTCGCTCTTCTCTACTACTGGCTCTATCTTCTTGAAGCCCTATCCCGGAGTCCAATCCTCATTCCCTCAACTCTTTTTATCATTATCACTGCCTCATTAATTTAGTTTACTGCTTCTACTAGTTTAATTTTTAGTTGTATTTGCTATGTCTTTATTGTTGTTTTAACTCTCATGTATATAACACTTATATATTAGAACACATGCTTTCTTTTTTCCTTTATGCTTTAGTATCATACGAACTTAGGCAAGCCTCAAACAATATAGGATTTTTAAAAAATGATAATAGTAGGTCTTTAGTTCGCACATTGTAATCTGCTTGCTAATTGCCATGTTTTTCACTCACCCTTCTCTTCTTTCAAAGATTTTGAAATACAGAACTTAGTGAAAAGCAACTCTATTTCTATAAGGAAAACCAGATTTCAACTATCGTTTTCTCAAGAAAAAATCAGAACTTCATAAAATCGTCGCCTTTAGGAATTTCTAGCAAACGACCCTTTCTTTGAAACGCCTTCGAATCTAAGGTAAATTCTAGATATGTATTTTTTCACAAACATCTTTTTTGTATTATGTAGATAATCGTCCCCCAAATCAAAGTGTTTTCATAACTCAATCTCTTTCGTAAGCTTATAAAATCTAGACCACTTATTTACTAATTCCAAACTCTTTTATCATCTCTTATGAACCCTTTTCATAAAATTATATCCCTTTAAGACTCTGCATTCTTTATCATCCTTAGGCGTACAATAAGCAGCCTTCGTTATTATTAATCAAAGATTTTTGCTAATAATTAATCGCAAACATAGTCTATATCATATGAAGCTACCTCAGATAGATTTTAAGGGGTGCCTAACAACTTCCCCTTAGAAGAACTAGAACCCTTATCCATAATCTCGCCGGTTAGAAGATCAATAAAGAATATGACTTAGTAATATAACAAGTACCCTAGTACACCTTTAAATATTAGGTGGCGAATCTCTTTCATCAACAACAGAGAATTCACAAATTAAATCTTGTCTTGACTAGTGCAAAATATGGTGCAACAACTAGCAAGACTCTGCTAGGAAATATCACACTTAGGTTCTGACCTTAGCTGATTTAGACTGGTTTTACTTCTAGATTTATTTGTACTTTGCTTTGATCAAAATTGAAATTTAATGCTTACATGCCTTATTTCCTCTTGACAATTATCTGCTCTCTATGATCACCTTGTTATTGCTGCTACGCCTTTGCTTGTTACTTCTATAATATATACACACACACACACACAGAGTCGTCACATCTCTTCTAATAGAGTTGTCACGCCCCGACCTCGAGGAGCGTGACTGATGCTCAACCAAAATACCCCAGTCGAGCAAGCCTGCACAATGCCATCTACCCGACTCACCCAAGAATAAAGAGAGGATACATTTCATTAATTATACAATAAGAAGGTCGCGTGAACAACACCATTTCATTACCATTGGTTACTCCATTTATAAGTCACAATGTATATTACACATTCATCATTTGAAGTGGAACATGTGATACAAATGCAACATTTTTAATTTGACTTTCCCAACACCAATATACAACCCACACCATGTCGACGGAGCCTCTAACAGAAACCAAACTGTTTTATGACAGTGCAGGCGACAAGGCCTCGGCTATACCTCAATATGCTATGTACAAAGGACAAAAGATACAAGACCTCGAAATGAAGAGGGGCTCACCAAGTCAGCTGAGGAGAGGGTGTACTGCTAGACTGTCCAATGTCGCCCGTTGTGGAACCACCTGCATCGATTAAAGATGCAGCGCCCCCGTCAAAAGGGAAGTTAGTATATATGAAATAGTATTAGCATGAAAACTAAACACCCCATCAATAGAACGAGTAACAGTACGATGATAAAGAAACATGAAATCAATGAGGGCCTCATCAATATTAAAGTACCAAGTTAGGAGAAAGAATAAATTTCAAGCAAGTTCCAATATTTTTAGTTGGGAGATCTTTAATACCGATATACCACTGTGCTTTTAGAACGGAGTCCGATCTCAGCCCGATCAGCTAAGTCGTCTCACCCCGAGACATCCACTCACAATACGACCATGTGCGCGCATGGTGTCCAATCTCGGCCCGATCGGCTAAGCCGTCTAACCACAATGCCATGCGGGTCGACGTCACCTCACATTCCGCTAGCAATCATCGCATCCCATTTAAGGGGAGTTATCTCAACACATAAATCTCATCCCATATTCGTGGAAAACTCTCACCACCTCACACGGGGATTTTATCCCTAACTCACTCCTACACCGGCACGTGTAGTTTTGAGATTAGGTCATTTCAACCTATCCTTCCTCGGTGACTAAACGATACTCCAAAGGCATTTATTATTTAAAGAATTTACAGATCATTTCAATGTCTTTTACATTTATCTTCATTTCATTGGCACTAGTGGCCTCTATTGTAATATCATTATTGGCACATTGGCCGTGTTTCGTATCTCTTGCTCACTTCTTTTGCTTTCAAACACCATCAAGGATTATCAACAACAAGGCATTTCTATTGAAGACTTTAGGTACACATGTGAGCAAATAAGGGTCTTAGGCATAATGAGTTTTCTTACACAATTCGACATGATAACTTTCAGTAGTATCACGTCTTGAAGTCAGCATTACTGAAGGATAACACAATAAGATAAAAGAATTCAGAATAGTCAAATTTAAAATGATCACCTAGGGGCTTACAAGAACATAGTGGGATTCAATTCTAAGAGAGAAGTTTAGCCAACATACCTCGCCTTGAGCTTCCTTAAATTACTACAATGATTCGAAAATCTTAGCCAATTCGATCTATTTGGAAATATAACAAAATTGAACACAAATTAGGAAGGAGTTCATGGTTCTAGCTCATTGAGCATTTTATCAAACATTAGATGGGCATTATGATTTCAAGGTCCACCTATGGTGGATTCCTTCATCCCACTACCCAAAGACTACCCAATTGCGCTCAACAATCTTCCCACAAACCTTGATAGTACATGCTTGCACAATGAACGACTCCCACACCCAAGAATTGCTTTTCTCATTACCTATTTTCAGTTAAATAAGGAAATTGAGGGCTAGGGAGTAGAATCTTACCTCTAGGATGAAGACCTAGTTAGTTTTCCTTGTTAATTCTCCAAGCCTTGAGCAAGAATTGACGAACAATTGGTTTGGAAACCCCCTCTCACTCTAGAGCACTTCCTCACTCTCAAAATATCAGATTTTTACTTTACAAATGGCCCTTAACATCTGTATATCGAGATAGGGTCGGGGTGTAAAAACCGGAAAATGGACCATCCGAACACTGCTTTGCGGTCGCAGAGTGGACCGCAGAATGGGTATGGGGTCCGCAAAGTGGACCGCAGAAGTGATGTCATGAACTGGGCTATTCGGGTCAGGTCTGCGGTCCTCAGACCAGTTCTGCAGTCGCATAATGCACCAAAAAACTCCCCTCCGGAAATCTTCATACTGAATCTCTGATGGATCGTGCCGCCCGCAAAAGCATTATGCGGTCGCATACTGGACCGCAAAACGACCCTCCAAAATTGGCCATTTTTCTGTTGCCCTCTGCGCCGATCTGCAGCTGCATAGTGGAGTTTAGAAATGCCCTGCTCTGTCGAACATTTTCTTCAATTCCACCTTGGCAGCACGAAACCTCGGTTTCTAGGAGAAATTTTACGGGGCCTTACATCCTCCCCCACTTTAGATCATTCATCCTTGAATGGGGGTCAATATCCGCCATTAGAAACCAATGTGACTCTGCTACTATTTCACACATCAGCAATTCCAAATTTTTGTTAAACTCCCTAAATTTCCAAAAATTTCGGTAGAGTTTTCCCTGTAATTGGGCCTATCCACCTGTTAGAGAATCCCAGAAACCAATCCTAACAACATATACATAATCCAATGATGCAACATAACATGAAATTAACACCAACCATGGCCACATATACAATATATTACCAGAAAGGAAAACCCTTAGCATAAACTGTACAAGTGATACATAATAATAATTCATAGTGGAATACTTCATATAAATGATTACATATCAATTCAAACAAATGAGGTTACTTCTTCTTCATTTCTTCCTCGGCCTCCCAGTGGCCTCTTCAATCTGTTGGTTTTGCCATAGCACTTTCACGGAGGAAATCATTTGTTTCTCAACTTTCGAACTTGCCTATCAGGAATTGCAACTGGAATTTCTTCATAAGTCAATTCCTCATTAACCCTAATAGTCTCAACCGGAACAATGAGTGATGGATCTCCAACCACCTTCTTCAACATGGATACATAAAACACTGGGTGCACTAAAGGCATCTCTCGAGGTAGTTCAAGCTTGCAAGCCACCTGACCAATCTTCTGAATGATTCTATACGGTCCGACCTACATCGGACTCAATTTCCCTTTCGTACCAAACTGCATTATAGCCTTCATGGGGGAAACCTTCAAGAACACCAAATCATCTACTTTGAACTCTAAATCCCTACGACCAACATCCAAATAGGACTTCTCACGACCTTGAGCAGTTTTCAACCGCTCCTTAATGATCTTAACCTTCTCCATAGCCTGATGCACGAGGTCTGGTCCTATCAACTCTACCTCCCCAATCTCGAACCATCCAATGGGGGATCAACATCTCCTACCATATAAAGCCTCAAACGGTGCCATCTGAATACTAGCATGATAAATGTTGTTGTAGGCAAATTCCATGAGTGGCAGTTGATCATCCCAGCTACTCTTGAAGTCAATAACACAAGCGCGCAACATATCCTCAAACGTCTAAATAATCCGCTCTGCATGCCCGTCAGCCTGTGGGTGAAATGCTGTACTAAAATTCACCTGTGTACCCAAACCTTGCTGAAATTTCTTCCAAAATATAGCTATGAACTGTGCCCCTCTATCTGACATAATAAAAACTGGAGTGCCGTGCAACCTGACTATTTCCGTGATATACAACCGAGCATATTGTTCCGCTGTGTCGGTAGCCTTAACAGGTAAGAAATGTGCTGAGTTCGTCAGTCGATCCACAATCACTCAAATTGAGTCGAACTTGCACGGAGTGCGAGGTTGTCCTACCACAAAGTCCATATAAATCATCTCCCATTTCCACCCCGGAATTTCTATGTTCTGTACCAACCCACCGGGCCTTTACTAGTTGACAATTGGGACATCTTGCCACAAAGTCCGCTACATTCCTCTTCATATCATTCCACCAGTAGACTTCCTTAGTATCGTGGTAAATTTTTGTAGAGCCTGGCTGCACGAAATACCTAGAATTGTGCCTCGGTCATGATTCTTTCTTGGAGACCATCTATATTTGGAACACATAACCACCCTTGATACCTTAGTGTACCGTAATCCATGCCAAGAGAAAAATCCATGGTCTTATATTTATGAATCCCCCTCCCCCTTCAATTGTACCAACAATGGATCGTTGTATTGCTTCTCCTTGACTTCTACCACAAGCGATGATTCAACTCTATTTTGCACAATCACCCATCCTTCATTGGAGTCCGCAGGGACAACTCCCAAGCTAGCCAACTGCCGAACCTCCATGGCCAACGGCCTTTGGTATGACTCCAAGTGAGCCAGACTACCAATAAATTTCCAGTTAAGAGCATCCGCCACAACATTAGCCTTCCCCGGATGGTATAGAAAATCGATGTCCTAATCGTTGAGTAACTCAAGCCATCTTCTCTGCCTCAGATTCAATTCCTTCTATTTGAAAATATATCAAAGGCTCTTATGGTCCGTGAATATATCCACATGGACCCCATACAAATAATGATGCCAAATCTTTAATGCAAATAGCGCTGCTACAAGTTCTAAGTCATGTGTAGGATAGTTCTTTTCTTGATTCTTGAGTTGCCTAGAAGCATAAGCTATCACCTTGCCATGTTGCATTAATACACAGCCTAGTCCGATCCTTGAAACATCACAATATACCACAAACCCATTTGTACCCTCTGGTAGGGTCAACACTGTTGCCGTAGTCAATCTCAATTTCAACTCTTGGAAGCTTCTTTCACAAGCATCTAACCATTGAAACTTAATCGCCTTTTGCATCAATTTAGTCAACGGAGAGGCAAGGGCAGAGAACCCCTCCACAAATTTCCTGTAATACCCAGCTAAGCCCAAGAAACTGTGAATCTCTGTTGGGTTTGTAATTCTAGGCCAATTCTTCACTGCTACAATCTTCTGAGGATCAACCTTAATTCCTTCTCTAGAGATAATATGCCCAAGAATGTACCAGATTCAAGCCAAAATTCAAATTTCGAAAACTTCGCATACAACTTGTGTTGTTACAGAGTCTGCAGAATTACCCCGAGAATTATCGGCATGGTCATCTTGAATTCATGAATATACAAGAATATCGTCAATGAACATTATCACAAAGGAGTCGAGGAATGGCTTGAAAACTCGGTTCATAAGATCCATGAAAGCTACTGCGGCATTTGTTAGCCTAAAAGACATTACCAGAAATTTCAAGTGCCCATACCGGATTCAGAAAGCTGTTTTCAGAATGTCCTGCTCCCTGACTTTCAATATGTGTTACCTGATCTTACGTCAATTTTGGAGAAGTACCTAACACCCTGCAATTGGTCAAACAAGTAATCTATCCTTGGCAGTGGGTACTTATTCTTGATTGTGACTTTGTTGAGCTGTCGATAGTCAATACACATCCTCAGTGACCCATGTTTCTTCCTTGCAATGATAACCGGTGCGCCCCTACGCGACACACTCAGTCGGATGAAACCCTTCTCTAACAAATCCTTCGATTGTTCCTTTAGCTCTTTCAATTATGCTAGTGCCATTCTTTAGGGTGGAATAGATATAGGCTGCCTGCCTGGCATCACATCAATCCAAAATCAATCTCCCTGTCTGGTGGGATCCCAGTAAGCTCCTCCAGAAATTCACTCACAATAGGCACGGACTCAAGTGTAAGTGCCTCAGCATCGGTGTCTGTAACCCGGACCAAATGGTAAATACACCTCTTGTTGATCATCTCTATGGCCTTAAGGTAAGAAATAAACCTACCCTTTGGCACCACATCATCCTCCTTCCATTCAATAACTGGCTCATTTGGAAATTCAAACATAATGGTTTTGGCTCGGCAATCATGCTCGACAAAACATGAATAAAGCCAGTCCATCCCCATTATTACATCAATATCAACCATCCCTAAATCCATGAGATTGTCCATGGTGTCCCGACCACGTACCGTGACAACACAATCCCTATAAACCTGTGCGGCCATAATAGACTCACCAACCGGAGTAGATACAGAGAACAGTTCATGAAGTTGTTCCGGTTCTATCCCATATTCCATAGCAACATAAGGAGTGACATATGACAAAGTGGAACCGGGATCAATACAGACGCATTTGTTGTAGAACTGGTTGGCTTTTTGCTTCCCGCCCATGCTCTGGTGGGACGAATGGCAATCCCCCTGAATGTGACCCCTCATACCACACCCGTAGCATATGGTCTAGTCCATAAAGCAGGCCCCAAAGTTCATCTTCCTCCACCTAGGGCATGGGGGCCTCTGTTGCTGCTGTAATCTCCCTCCAGGCCAACCCTGCTAGTAGGAACCCCTATTGCCCTGGCTGGGCCTGAAACAGCTCCACTACTATTGACTGGGCACTGATTGCTATGCACTAACTGAAAACTGAGCAAAGGACTGGGATGGCCCTGACGACCCTCCCCTAAAAGCTGACCTGCCACCACCACCCCCAAATGTACCACTAAAGTTGCCCACTGACAGGGCCTTGTTGCTACCCTCTCGCTCCATTCTATCCTTCGGTTAGCGGGTTTCTGTGGCTTGAAAATATTCCACCATCTTACCATAGTTCTTATTAGAATTCAAAGCAGCTGTAGCGGCCTCATTATTAACTAAGCGGCTAAGGCCATGCATAAACTGGCACACTCTAGCCTCCATAGTGGGAAACATGTCGATGCATACTTGGACAGGAGCACGAACCTCATATGATACTCCCACACACTCATGCTACCTTGTTTCAAACTTTCAAAATTGGCAGCACGGGCTTCTTTAGTCTCGGCAGGCAAGAAATGGTCTATAAAGGCGTCAGCAAACTCACTCCACCTCGCCAGAGGGATCCCCTCCTAATGGGACTCCTCCTACATCTCGAACCAAGAATAGGTCACCACTTTCAGGCGGTAAGAGGCCAACTCCACTCCCTCTCTCTCAATAGCACGCATGAATCGAAGAGTCTTGTGCATATCATCAATAATGTTCTGGGAGTCCTCCTGGGATTAGTACCCCTCAACACAGGAGGATCCAATTGAATAAACTTGTTCACCCTGAAACTAGCAGAATCCCCTTGCTGGCTGGAAGAAGCTGGCGCATCATTCGATCTCTAGGCCTGTGAAGCCTGTATCTAAGCCAACATCTGTATGGATCCCCTAAGGTCCCATCAGAAATATCGGGACCTGAAACTGGGGCTGGAGGTGGATTAGTTGCACCCTCAATAGTAGTAGGGATTGGTGCAGTCTCAGGTCGTATCAGACAGTATAGTAGATGAGGGAATATCCTCACCCCTCAGGAGCACACCCGCATCATTAGGTATAGAATCTACTGCCACTCCTTGGGGGGCATTGGCTCCTTGGCCAGTCCTTGCTTTCTTGCTATGCGCCATGTACTGAAAACTAGAGCAACGCACGAGTTAAAAGAGGAACAGTTTTATAATTAGCTTTGTCGCACGATCTAGAACATCAAAGACGGGTAGTATTCTTAAATTCCCAAGTAGCCTCCTAATTGTAGATGTGGTCGACAACACATCGATAAGAAGGACTCTACTAGACACTTCTCCGAGACATCCTAGTACACTATAAAATAATAGGCTCTGAGACCAAGGTTGTCACGTCCCGACTTCGGGGAGCGCAACCGGCGCTCAACCGAGATACCCCGGTCGAGCGAGCCTGCATAATACCGTCTATCCAACTAGCCCAAAAAAAAAGAGAAGATACATTTCATTATTTAGACCATTAGAAGGTCGCATGAACAACACCATTTCGTTACCATTGGTTGCTCCATTTATAAGTCTCAAAATGCATTACACATTCACAGTTTGAAGTGGAACATGTGATACAAATACATTTTTAGTATGACTTTCCCAAAACCAATATACAACCGACACCATGTCTATGGGGCCTCTAATAGAAACCAAAGAGTGTTATGATAGTGCTGGGGATAAGGCGCCGGCTATCCTTCAAAATGCTATGTACAAAGGACAAATATACACGATCCTGAAATAAAGTGGGGCTCACCAAGTTAGCTGAGGAAAAGGTGTGTTGCTATCACTGCTCAATGTCGCCCGTTGTGGAACCACCTGCATCCATTAAAGATGCAGCACCCCCCGCAAAAGGGACGTTAGTACATATGGAATAGTACTGGTATGAAAACTAAACACCCCCTCAATAGAACGAGTGACAGTACAATGATAAAGAAACATGAAATCAATGATGGCCTCATCAATATTAAAGTACCAAGCTAGGAGAAAAAATAAATTTCAAGCAAGTTTAAATATTTCAAGTTGGGAGATCATTAGTACAGATACACCACCATGCTTTTAGCATGGAGTCCTATGCGGCGGGCCTGTGCAATTTAAAATGATAACATAATAATATAAGAACAATCAGAATAGTCAAATTTAAAATGATCAACGCGGGGTTTCAAGAGCATCGTGGGATTCAATTCTAATAGAGAAATTTCGCCAACATACCTCGCCTTGAGCTTCCTTAAATTACTATAATGATTCAAAATCATAGTGACATTGATCTATTTGGAAATG
The DNA here is from genome assembly GCA_002018475.1 of Nicotiana obtusifolia. Classification (NCBI taxonomy): domain Eukaryota; kingdom Viridiplantae; phylum Streptophyta; class Magnoliopsida; order Solanales; family Solanaceae; genus Nicotiana; species Nicotiana obtusifolia. The sequence continues at coordinate 92,845 of MCJB01051131.1, read as the reverse complement.
TAACAAAATTGAACATAAATTAGGAAGGAGTTCATGGTTCCAGCTCATTTGAGAATTTTATCAAACATTAGGTGGGCATTGTCTTTTCAAGGTCATCCGATGGTGGATTCCTTCATCCCACTACCCAAAGTCTACCCAATTATGCTCAAAAATCTTCCCACAAACCTTGATATTTTATGCGTACATAATGAACAACTCTCACACCCAAGAATTGCTATTCTCATTACCTATTTTCTGTTAAATCCAGAAATTCAGGGCTAGAGAGTAGAATCTTACCTTTAGGATGAAGACCTAGTGAATTTTCCTTATTAATTCTCCAAGCCTTGATCAAGAATTGATGAAAAGTTTGTTTAGGAACCCCCTCTTACTCTAGAGCACTTCCTCACTCTCAAAATATCATATATTTACTTTACAAATGGCCCTTAACGTCTATATATCGATATAGAGTCAGGTTATAAAACCATAAAATGGACCATCCAAACACAGCTCTACGGTCACAGAGTGTACCACATAATGGATATGCGATCCGCAAAATGGGCCGCATAAGTGATGTAATGAACTAGGTTGTTCGGGTTAGATATGCGGTCGCAAAATGCGCTGCACAACTCACCACTGGAAATCTTCATGCAGAATTTGCGATGGATTGTGCGGCCCATAAAATCATTATGCGGTCACATATTCAACCACAAAACGACACTCAAAAATTATGCATTTTTCTGTTGCACTCTGCGGCCGATCTGTGACCCGCAGAGTGATTCTGCAGTCTCATAGTTGACCACATAAATGCCCTATTCTGCCAAAAATTTTCTTCAACACCCCAACGCACTGTTTAACCATCTCTACAATCATCAACACATAAGTCCACCTTAGCATCACGAAACCCCGGGTCCTATGTGAAATTTTACGGGGCCTTACACCAGTCTTTGTTGTACACTATCACACACAATGGCACGCGAGGGTTGTCTTTTACATCCCTCCGAACCTTCTTTCAAATTCTCTAGTTTCAGAGAATGGCCTTGTATGGTCAACCGACATAACTCTCGTAGTTCTCAGTTCAATTCAAAAGTAGGAAACTCTCTACTCTAGTAAAATAGGTCATACTGCATAAACCTTAAGTGAGTTGGTCTCTGACACCAACACACAATTCTACCCTGATGTCAAAGGGTCATGCACCCAACGACAGAATCTATATGGAAAGACAAATAAACATGACAAGACACTTATGGATCCGAAGCAAACACTTACCCAAATATATTTTCTTCTACCTACCTCAAAAAATGGAAATCAACAAGAGCATCCCTAAAATTAGCATGGTAATGGGAGCGCCACATAAGTAGAAACACTGGTGGAAGAATATTCGTCGGGAACACGAAGACAAAGTTCGAATGCTCCTAGGGGCATTAACTGCATTGACGAACATTCGAGCAGACAGAATGCTTACTCTCCTACTGATAGAATTTCGGGATCCAGCTAAAGTGGTGTTCAAATTTGTTGACTGTGAGTTGGTACCGGCATTGGAAAAAGTCACAAGTTTTACCGAGCTGCCATTCAACGGAAGAAAGCTAGTGCTGCTAGTTACTATTCCCGGCTATCGATTCTTGGATACTATAGGTCTTACTAATAGTAGAAGTCTCAAAAGTATCGAGGATGAGTGGCTGACCCTCGACCAGATGTTCTAAGGGTTTGGTCACCGAGAAAGCTACGAGTGGTATTCAGGGGAATTTCAATGCGACCAAGTGACAAGGGGAACCTCAAGCCTATCACTTTCGCAATGGAACTATTAGGACTATTGGTCTTCCCACAGCGAAGGGGCCGTATCAACATCAACCTGTTACCAGTGGTCCTGGCAACCTTACACGGCTATCTTTAAGCTACTTTAATTCCGATGGTGTTAGCTGAAATGCCGAGAGCCTTCTCTGCATGTGCACGGGGATATGACTACTTCAAAGGATGCAACTTGCTGCTGTAGATTTGGCTTACCGAACACTTTTTCCAATGGGAGGCCACTATCGACTACTTCATAGGTGTCAGTAATATGATCTGTTGCCACAATGAAAGAATGAGGCAATGGATTTTGCCACATGGTAAGAAGAATGGAGGGAAACGTTGACCAATCTGATAGGAGAATGGATCAACTAGAAACTCTCTTCGTTAGGTGGAAGAGCAATCTTGAGGACTCCCTAAAGGTACTTCATTGAGTTGATCGGATTAGAAGGCATTTATTCGTACTAACCTCTGCGGATCCTCAGACAATTTTGGATGATCCAAGAAGTGCAGCTATGGACAAGGACATTGCTGTACGAGGATGATTACAATGACCAGATTCCAATTCCTAGGATAAGCAAATTGCAAGAAGAGTGGAATGACCTGGTAACAATGCCTATGTGTCAAAATTCATGGCGCACCCCCCGAGTACTATGTTTGGATTAACGAAGAAGAAGAACTGGCCCGCCAGAACAGAGAGGGCATAGCTTGGTTAGAAGATGCGGTGATTGCTTTACAGATTTACCATGAAATCCTACCACACTATCTTGTGACCACATCAATGCATCATCAGGTTGTCCTGGGATCCATTCACCATATCTTGCAACCAGCTGAAGAGGATTATCGGGTAATAGAATGCATACAAATAAAGTCAAGCACCGAACTAGAAGAAGATCCAGAAGAGGAGTTGAATTCAATGATGATAAGGAAGAGTTAGAGGAAGACCCAGAGATGGATCCGAAAGAGGAGCCAGATGAAGAGAGGGGCCCAGGAGGCGACTCAGGGGATGGTTATTAGAATTGGTTGATTTCCTCTCCTCTCCTTGCTTTGTACCCTTATCCCTAGTTCTCTCTTTTACTTTCCAAAAGGGAAACTGTCTAAGCCCATGCAACTTTATGATGTAATCCTTGTTGCCGCTTGTACCAATCCAAATTATTAATGAAAACAAATCGCTTCGGATCTAAATGTATCAAGTCTAAATGTCTGTTAAACATCCGTGAATTAGGCCTACCTCCGACAATGAGAGGTCCCCGCCAATTCTAGGAATGCGGTAGCTGTAATGCATGAATTATTTGCTCTATGTGATTTCTTGCTCACATAAATGAAGAAACTGACTCTTACTCTTTTTCTTTTCGTTCTTTTTTTTTTTTCTCTTTGCTTTATTATTACCCCCTAAGAAGAAAAGAAAGTTGGTTTGCATCGATTAAAACTGGCGGAGCCACCATACAATCTAAGGTCTAAGGGAAAGATGTTAGCTACAGAAGACCCAACTGAACATTCTCTAGTCGTAGCTGATAGCCCGGTGTGATCGGGGGGAAAGGACAGTATTAAGAATGATAAGCATGTGGCCAGGATAGCCTAAGAAATGGAATCCTTAAAAGAAGAGGTACATTATATCAGAGAATTGGTGCACCTGGCCCTGACAACACTTCCTCAACCACCCAGATTCCCTTTTTTAGATTCACTTCCATATCATTTTCCTTCGACATCACGCCAAAACAACAACTCTCTAACCTCAACCCCCACTACTCAAGCTATACCTCCAGTAACACCTCCTAACCCTCCAAATCATCCTATTCACACTCCCTACATACCACAATATCCTCAGACATCACAAAACCCGCCTATTACCACTAATGCAACTACCCCTCCTTATGACGGAGTCACTTTCACCACCAACCAGCACATACCTACGGCACGTGCCGCTACTCACGAGCGGTATGTTTCACTTGTATATGTCATTACGAACCTACCTTTACAACATCTATCACAATCTGGGTGCCATATGAGATCGACCAGTTCACCGAGATGGAGAGAGAGGCCAAGCATCAGGAAGAAGAGTCGGTAATGGAGCAGTTGCAGATGTTAAGAAGGAATGAAGAGTCTCCAAGTTGCCTGAGGAAGTGAAAGCCTGAATCATGGGGGCTTGTGTATTCACCCAGATGTAGATATGCCAATGCAGTACAAACCCCCAAAGTTCAACACTTTTGATGGGAATGGGGACCCTCACGCATATTTAAGGGCTTATTGCGACAAGCTGGTCGGAGTGGGGAGGAATGAGAAATTAAGGATAAAATTATTTATAAGGAGTCTGACTGGAGAAGCACTCACCTGGTATACCCGACAGAACCCTCGGAATTGGAGAACTTGGCAATATATGGCAGAGGACTTCATGAACCATTTTTGATTCAATACAGAAATCAATCTCGATCGGTTCGCGCTGGTGAACTTATAGAAAAAACCATCTGAGTCGTTTCAAGAATATGAACGATGTTGGAGGACGGAAGCTGCCAGGACACAACCGCCACTAGACGACAGTGAAATAACCAAGTACTTCATCCGAGCCTAGGAGGGAATATACTTTTGAAAAGATGATGGAAATGATGGGTTAAAAGTTCCCCGAGCTGGTTAAGATGGGAGATTTCCTAGATGAGGGCATAAATCTGGTAAGGTGCAATCGATGGCAGAATTGCAAGTGGCCAACAAGGCTATCCAGTCAGGATCGATCGATAGCGTAAAGAAAATGAAATAGGAAGTCTCAGCAGTCATCCCCTAATATCAAACTAACCCATCTCCTTGAAGCACCTCGTACTGCCCAAACAATGACTCACCACCACTCACCTATGTGGCTAGTCTATAATACCTAACCATACTACCACCCTTAACCACAATACAACCCTCCTCGAGCCAACAACAACCAAAACCCACAATAACCATATGCTCTTGTCCAAACCACTTCTCACCAAAACCGACCAGTGTATTGTCACGACCCTAACCCCGAACTCGATCGTGATGGCGCCCCTCGTGAAGACAAGGCCAACCAATTTAACCAAAATCTCATTTTTAAGCAGTTAATTAACATGAAAACAATATAAGCATGATTTAATAGCAATAATTCGCGGAAATATAGCTAACCATAATGCAAACCATCCCGACACAGCCCAAATCGGGGCGTCACAAGTCATGAGCAACTATGGATCCTGATACAAGTCAACTAAATACAATATCTAGCACAACTGTTTGAAGAAAATAGAAACAATAAGATAAGGGAGATACGGGACTGCGGACGCCAACAACTACCTCGTAGTCTCTGAATCACCGCTTGGACGGGAGGAGTTAGCACTCCAGAGCGGAACCAACAACGCCTGAATCTGCACACTTGGTGCAGGGAGTAATGTGAGTACTTCGACCCAGTGAGTAATAAGTATAAATAATGACTGAAAGAAAGAAAGCGCATAAAGCACAAGGCATTCTATAATGAAGCAGTAAAACATCATTTGAAAACAGTAAATCAGTGAGAAATCAAGTAAAATCTCCTTTCAACAGGTAAAACATGTAATTTTTCAGGTAAATAATGTGAAGTAAAAAAAAAAGATAGAAGATCGCTCCTCGGGCTTAGTATCAACAAATCCACCCCTCGGGCAATATCACAGAACAGTACCAGCCCCTCGGGCTCAAATCTCCGAACAATACCAGACCCTCGGGCTATCACATGGTACAGTATCAGCCCCTCGGGCTATATCTCACATCACAATGGGTACCTGCGCTTACTGGGGGTGTACAGACTCTGGGGGGACCCCTTACGGCTCAAGCGCAATATCAAGCCACCTCATGGCACCAAATCTAGGCCCTCGGCCTCATGTCAGTCAAGCCACCTCATGGCGTATATAAAGTATCTCAGGCCCTCGCCCTCATATCACTTAGTATATCCTCAGATCTGGCCTTCGGCCGCACTCAGTTAGAAAATCATCAAATGCCCCTCGGGCATAGTAAAACAGTAGTTCTCAGCCCAAAAATATCATTAAAATATTATTTAAGTCTCAAAACTGAGTAAAAGTGGCTGAGTAGCAAAACAGTTGAAAACAGCATGACTGAGGTTAAGTAATAAGTCAAAATAGTGAGGAAACTGTGATCAATGATTTTCTAGGTGGATTTCACAATATAAACGAGTTTTAGGTCCGAAATTCTTTCCTCCAATCGATTCTCCTTGAATCCCTCGTTAATTTCCTTCAAGAAACTCCAAAAATGAGCAACTATGGGTGAAAATATACCCAAAATCGCGGACAAGAAGATTTAAAAACATTCTGCCCAGGCTTCATCGAGTTGTACCTTGCGCTGTGCAGGTTGTACATCCTCTTACCATTTTTCTTTGCTGTACACCTTCTGTTAAAACGCTCATAACCCCTTGTGGAAATATCCAAATGATTAACGGTTTGAAGATTTCGAAACTAGACTCGAAGATCTTTCATTTGGTAGGTTGTACACTATACAACTCTTTATATATTCCGAGATATGAGCTTCTAAATCGCATTAGAAAATTCTGTCGAAATAGCTCTACCAGCCAATTTTGATCAATTATAACTTTCTCATAGAATATCCAAATAATTAATGGTTTAACTTTCTGGAAACTAGAATACAAGAGCTACAACTTTCATGGTTTTGCAATTTTTCTGATTCCTTATAGATTACAAGATATGAGCTTCAAAACTGGACTACTCACACCAGAAATTTTCTGGTGCACAGCTGAAGCTAAAAAAAAAATCTATAATTTTTCCAAAGATGAAATAGTCCGTTTAACCACCCAAAACTCACCCGAGGCCACTGGGACCTCAACCAAATATGTCAACATATCCCATAACATCATTCGAACTTGTTCCAACCTTCGGAATGCTCAAAACAACATCACAACACCATATTCGCGTTGGATTCAAGCCTAAGAATTTCAAAATCTTGTAAATTACTCTTTTTATCAAAAACCCAACCAAACCACATCCAAATGACATGAAATTTTGCACACACATCCCAAATGACATAACGAAGGTACAACAACTCTTGGAATTCCATTCCGACCCTCGGATCAAAATCTCGCCTAACAACCGAAAATCGCCAAAATACTAACTCCACCAATTCAAGCCTAATTCTACACCGGACCTCCAAAACCAATTCCGATCACACTCCTAAGTCATAAATAACCTCCCGAAGCTAAGCGAATCATCGGAACTCACATCCGAGCCCTCTAACTCATAAGTCAACATCCGGTTGACTTTTCCAACTTAAACCTTCTTAAAAGAGACTAAGTGTCTCATTTCTTACCATATCCACTCCGAACGCAAACTAATCAACTCGATCACATAAAACACCGATAACAAATCATAATGAAGCAAAAATGGGGGAAATAGAGCGGTAACTCATGAGACGACTGGTCGGGTCGTCACATCCTCCCCAACTTAAATAAACTTTGGTCCTCGAACGAGTCAAGAAACATACCTGGCCTCAAATAGGTGGGGATATCTGCTCCGCATCTCCTGCTCGGTCTCCCAGGTAGCCTCCTCCACGGGCCGACCTCTCCACTGCACTTTCACTGAAGCTATATCCTTTGACCTCATCTTCCGAACCTGACGACCCAAAATAGCCACTGGCTCCACATCATAGGTCAAATCATCATCCAACTAAACCGTGCTGAAGTCGAAAACATGAGACGGATCCCCAATATACTTCCGGAGCATAGAAACATGAAATACCGGGTGCACACTCGACAAGCAGGGTGGCAAAGCAAGCTCATAAGCCACCTCCCCAATCCTCCGAAGCACCTCAAACGGCCCAATGAACCGAGGACTCAATATCCCTTTCTTCCCGAATCTTATAACACCCTTCACGGGCGAAACCTTCAGCAAGACCTTCTCACCAACCATGTAGGACACATCTCGAACCTTCCTATCAGCATAACTCTTTTGCCTCGACTGCGCTGTACGAAGCCTCTCCTGAATCACTTTCACCTTCTCTAGAGCATCCTGAACCAAATCAGTCCCCAATAGCCTAGCCTCGGCGGGCTCGAACCACCCAACTGGAGATCTACACCTCCTCCCATACAAAGCCTCATATGGAGCCATCTGAATACTCGACTGGTAGCTGTTGTTATAAGCAAACTCTGCAAGCGGTAGAAACTCATCCCATGAACCTCCAAAATCAATAACACATGCACGCAACATGTCCTCCAATATCTGAATAGTACGCTCGGACTGCCCATCCGTCTGAGGATGAAAAGCTATGCTCAACTCCACCTGAGTACCCAACTCTCTCTGCACGGCTCTCCAAAACTGCAAAGTAAACTGAGTACCCTCTATCTGAAATGATAGAAACTGGGACACCATGCAGCCGAACAATCTCCCGGATATAAATCCCTGCCAATCGCTCTAAAGAATAGGTAGTACACACAGGAATGAAGTGCGCGGACTTGGTCAGCCGATCCACAATCACCCAAATAGCATCGAACTTCTTCAAAGTCCGTGGAAGTCCAACAACAAAGACCATAGTGATCCACTCCCACTTCCACTCGGGAATAACCATCTGATGAAGCAAGCCACCCGGTCTTTGATGCTCATATTTTACCTGCTGATAGTTGAGACACCGAGCTACAAATCCCGCAACATCTTTCTTCATTCTTCTCCACCGATAGTGTTGTCTCACGTCCTGATACATCTTCGCGGCACCCAGATGAATGGAATACCGTGAGCTACGGGCCTCCTCCATAATCAACTCCCGAAGCCCATCCACATTGGGCACACAAATCCGGCCCTGCATCCTCAACACTCCATCATCGACGATGGTCACATATCTGGCATCATCATGCTGAACTCTGTCCCTAAGGACAAGAAAATGCGGATCGTCATACTGGTGCCCTCAGATGCGATCACATAAGGAAGACCGAGAAACCACACAAGCCAACACCCGACTAGGTTCCGAAATATCTAATCTCACAAACCGATTGGCTAAGGCCTGAACATCAACTGCAAGGGGTCTCTCCCCAACTGGAATATATGCCAAACTCCCCATACTCAGTGCCTTTCGGCTTAAAGCATTGGCCACCACATTGGCCTTTCCCGGATGGTACAATATAGTGATATCATAATCCTTAAGTAACTCCAACCATCTCCGTTGCCTCAAATTAAATCCTTTTTCTTGAATAAATGCTGAAGGCTGCGATGATCAGTAAACAACTCACAAGATACGCCATACAAATAATGCCTCCAAATCTTCAATGCATGAACTATGGCAGCCAGCTCCAAATCATGAACGGGGTAGTTCTTCTCATGGGGCTTCAACTGACGAGAAGCATAAGCAATAACTCTACCCTCTTGCATCAATACACAACCAATCCCAACTCTCGAAGCATCACAATACGCGGTATATGAACCTGAAGTTGATGGCAAAACCAATACTGGAGCTGTGGTCAAGGCTGTCTTGAGCTTTTGAAAGCTCTCCTCACACTCGTCCGACCATACAAATGGAGCACCCTTCTGAGTCAATTTGGTCAAGGGCGGTGCAATGGATGTGAATCCCTGAACAAATCGGTGATAATAGCCTACCAAGAAAGCTACGAATCTCTGTGGCCGAGGACGGTCTAGGCCAACTCTGAACCGCCTCTCTCTTCTTTGGATATACCCTCGCTGGACACTACGTTCCCCAAGAAAGCCACTGAACCGAGCCAAAATTCACACTTAGAGAATTTTGCATAAAGTTTCTACTCCCTCAATCTCTGCAATACAACTCGCAAGTGCTCCACGTGCTCCTCCTAACTACGCGAGTAGACCAGAATATCATCAATAAATACAATAACGAATGAATCAAGATAAGGCCGAAATACACTGTTCATCAAATACATGAACGCTGCTGGGGAATTGGTTAGCCCGAAAGACATAACAAGAAACTCATAGTGACCATATCTAGTCCTGAAAGAAGTCTTAAGAATATTTGAATCCCTGATCTTCAACTGGTGATAACTCGAACGGAGATAAATCTTGGAGAACACTCGCGCTCCCTGAAGCTGGTCACATAAATCATAAATGCGAGGCAAAGGATACTTGTTCTTAATTGTTACCTTGTTCAATTGCCTATAATCGATGCACATTCTCATGGTGCCATCCTTCTTCTTCACAAACAGAACCAGCGCACCCCAAGGTGACACACTAGGCCGAATGAACCCCTTATCTAAGAGTTCCTGAAGCTGCTCCATCAATTCTTTCAACTCTGCTGGTGCCATAAGATACGGCAGAATAGAAATGGGCTGAGTGTCCGGTCAATACCAATATCAATATCCCTGTCCGGTGGCATGCCCGGCAGGTCTGCAAGAAATACATCGGGAAAATCCATCACAACTGGAACAGAATTAATGGTAGGAGTCTCAGCTCCAACATCCCTCACAAATGCTAGATATGAAAGGCAACCCTTCCCAACCATATGTTGGGCCTTCAAGAACGATATCACTCTACTAGGAACATAATCAGTCACACCACGCCACTCGATCCGCGGTACACCCGGCATAGCCAAAGTGACTGTCTTAGCATGACAGTCTAGAATAGCACGACACGGAGATAACCAATCCATGCCCAAAATGACATCAAAATCCACCATGCTCAATAGCAATAGGTCCACTCGTGTCTTCAGACCCCCAATAGTCACCACACATTACCGGTACACATGGTCTAAACAACAGTATTGCCCACCGGGGTAGACACATGAACAGGTAAAGCAAGAAACTCCCGGGGCATACCCAAATAATGAGCAAAATATGAGGACACATAAGAATAAGTAAAATCGTGATCAAATAATACAGAGGCATCTTTGTGGCAGACTGAAACAATACCTGTAATGACAGCATCTGAAGCAATGGCATCTGTCCTGCTTGGAATAACATAGAAATGAGCCTGGCCACCGCCTGATCGACCTCCCCTTTTGGGGCAACCGCTGGCTGCCTGACCTCCACCCCTAGCTGGGTGGGTGGGTGGTAAAGTAACTGGAACAGAAGTCGATGGCTGACCCCTCTGTTGAGACGAACTAGCACCACGATAAGGACACTGCCTCCACATGTGGCCCATCTCGCCACACTCATAATAGCTCCCTGGTGCTGGAGAAGAGGACTGAAGGGAACCCCTCGCACCAGAGTGTCTAGCAGATGCACTCGGCATAAAAGAACCCTAGGCTGACGGAGCATGAGCTGAACTCTGAGCTGGAAGGGCGCTGAGTGATGACTGGCCCTGCTGCGACCCATGATAACCACGACATGAAGATGCCCCGCGATACTCTGGACGGGCTGGCTAAGCAAGCCTGAAAGAACGACCTCTACCATACTGAAACTGGCCCCTCGAAGGAGTACCACTATAATTACCCGATCCTCGAGGCCTCTTGGCCTCCCTCTCCTCTCGCTCCTGAGGACGAACCGTCTCAATTTCATGAGCGATATCTACCACCTCCTCGAACGTATCACCCAACACACTCTCTCTGGTCATAAGAATACGGAGATGATAGTTAAGGCCATCAACAAATCTCATGATCCTCTCACGATCTGTCGGAACCATCCAGACAGCTCATACTGTGACACAGTCATATCCCCTTATCGCAACAACTCGAACTGTCTACGCAGCTCCTCTCTGCGGGACTGCGGCACATACTTCTCCAAGAAAAGAGCGGAGAACTGCTGCTAAGTAAGGGGCACTGCACCAACCGACCTACGGCTCTCATACGCCTCCCACAAAGTGAAGGCAGCTCCAGAAAACTGAAAGGTGGTAAATTCCACGCCACTAGACTCAAGAATCCTTGCTGTACGGAACATCTGCTGACACTTATCAAGAAAACCCTAGGCATCCTCGCTCTCAGCACCACTGAATGACGGAGGTTGGAGTCTACCAAACCTCTCAAGACGACGCTGCTCATCATCCGGCATAACTGGTACCATGAACTCCTAGGCTGGTGCAACCGGCTGGGCTTGAGCTGTCCCCAACGTCTGAAGTCCCTGCACTACCTGCTCAGGTGTGTGAGCAGCGGGGGTCTGATTGCCTCCCCCGGCCTGTGAAGTAGCTGTTGCTGTGGTGGCTAAAACTGCCTGAGCCAGGCCATTGCAAACGGATAAGATCTGAGTCAAGGCCTCCTGAAGACCCGGAATCACGATGGGCACAGCTGGTGCCTAAACTGGTGCTGCTGGAGCCTGATCCTGAGCTGGGGCAACTGGTGGATCAACAGGTGCTTCCCTCGCTGCTCTACCTCTGCCACGACCACGACCGTGTCCACGGCCACGACCGTGTCCACGGCCTCTGGTGGCCTCAGTGGGTGGCACTGCTGGTCGTCCACCTCGTCCGGTAGCTCGCGTCCTCACCATCTCGTTAAAGAATAGGATAACAGAAATTTAGTGCTTGGATCAACAAATTCGCACGAAAAGAATTTCAAGAATATGATGTTTTTCCTAAAAGGTTATGCAGCCTCTCGAGGATAAATACAGACGTCTCCGTACCGATCTGCAAAACTCTTCGTTCATGACTCGTGAGACCTATGTAACCTAGGCTCTGATACCAACTTGTCACGACCCTAACCCCGAACCCGATCGTGATGGCGCCTCTCGTGAAGACAAGGCCAGCCAATTTAATCAAAATCTCATTTTTAAGCAGTTAATTAACATGAAAACAATATAAGCATAATCTAATAGCAATAATTCGATGAAATATAGCTAACCATAATAGAAACCATCATGACACAGCCCAAACCGGGGTGTCACAAGTCATGAGCAACTATGGATCCTGATACAAGTCTACTAAATATAATATCTGGCACAACTGTTTGAAGAACATAGAAACAATAAGATATGGGAGATACGGGGCTGCGGACGCTAACAGCTACCTCGTAGTCTCTGAATCACCGCCTGGACTGGAGGAGTCAGCACTCCGGAGCGGAACCAACAACGCCTGAATCTGCACACATGGTGCAGGGAGTAATGTAAGTACTCCGACCCAGTGAGTAATAAATATAAATAATGACTGAAAGTAAGAAAGCGCGTAAAGCACAAGGTATTCTATAATGAAGCAGTAAAGCATCATTTGAAAATAGTAAATCAGTGAGAAATCAAGTAAAATCTCCTTTCAACAGGTAAAACATGTAATTTTTTAGGTAAATAATGTGAAGTAAAAAGAAAAAGATAGAACATCGCCCCTCGGGCTCAGTATCAACAAATCCGCCCCTCGGGCAATATCTCAGAACAGTACCAGCCCCTCGGGCTCAAATCTCAAAACAATACCAGCCCCTCGGGCTATCAAACAATACCAGCCCCTTGGGCTATCACATAGTAAAATATCATCCCCTCGGGCTATATCTCACATCACAATGGGTACCCGCGCTCACTGGGGGTGTACAGACTCCGGGAGGGGCCCCTTACGGCCCAAGCGCAATATCAAGCCACCTCGTGGCATCAAATCTAGGCCCTCGGCCTGATATTAGTCAAGCCACCTCGTGGCGTATATAACGTATCTCAGGCCCTCGGCCTCATATCACTCAGTATATCCTCACATCTGGCCCTCGGCCGCAATCGGTCAAAAAATCATCACAAGCCCCTCGGGAATAGTAAAACAGTAGTTCTCAGCCCAAAAACATCATTAAAATATTATTTAAGTCTCAAAACTGAGTAAAAGTGGCTGAGTTGTAAAACAGTGGAAAACAGCATGACTGAGTTCAAGTAATAAGTCAAAATAGTGAGGAAACAGTGATAAAAATCCCCGAAGGGTTCAAATAATTGGCACGAAGCCCAAATGTGGCAATCAGCCCAAATCATGATGATAACAAATAAGTTTCAATCAAATATGCGGTAAAAATCATAAATCGGGACGGACCAAGTCATAATCCCAGTAGTAAACGACCCCACGCACATCATCGAGCGTGTGTCTTACCTCAATATAGCACTACAATGTACAATCCGGGGTTTCAAACCCTCAGAACATCATTTACAATCACTACTCACCTCGAACCGGCTAAATCCCAAGCCCGCGATGCCTTTGCCCCTTGAATTGGCCTCCACGTGCGTCAAATCTATCCAAAATCAGAACGAATACGTCACAATATGCTGAGGGGACAAAGCCCAAGAAAAAACAATCGAAAAATACCAAAAATTCAAAAATTAGCAAAACCCGAGCCCCGGGCCCACTTCTCGAAGCTCAGGAATTTTCACATCAATGGGTTCCTTATCTCCCAACGAGTTCATACATATCAAAAGTTCTCAAATCCAACCCCAAATGGTCCTCCAAATACCCAATTAGATTTTTAAAATCCCATGCCATATTTCTTCCATTTTTAGCAACACTTCAATGATTTTCTAGGTGGATTTCATAATATAAACGAGCTTTAGGTCCGAAATTATTACCTCAAATCGATTCTCCTTGAATCCTCGTTAATTTCCTTCAAGAAACCCCAAAAATGAGCAACTATGGGTGAAAATATACCCAAAATCGCGGACAAGAAGATTTAAAGACATTCTGCCCAGGCTTCATCGAGTTGTACCTTGCGCTGTGCAGGTTGTACATCCTCTTACCATTTTCCCTTGTTGTACACCTTCTGCTAAAACCCTCATAACCCCTTGTGAAAATATCCAAATGATTAACGGTTTGAAGATTTAGAAACTAGACTCGAAGATCTTTAATTTGGTAGGTTGCACACTATATAACTCTTTATATATTCTGAGATATGAGCTTCTAAAGTGCATCAGAAAATTCTGTCGAAATAGCTGTACCAGCCAACTTCAATCAATTTTAACTTTCTCATGGAATATCCAAATCATGAATGGTTTAACTTTCTAGATACTATAATACAAGAGCTACAACTTTCATGTTTTTCAATTTTTCTGATTCCTTATAGATTACAAGATATGTGCTTCCAAACTGGACTACTCACACTAGAAATTATCTGGTGCACAGCTGAAGCTAAAAAAAAAAATCTGCAATTTTTTCAGAGATAAAATAGTCCGTTTAACCACCAAAAACTCACCCGAGGCCACTGGGACCTCAACCAAATATGTCAACATATCCCATAACATCATTCGAACTTGTTCCAACCTTCGGAACGCTCAAAACAACATCACAACACCAAAGTCGCGTGGGATTCAAGCCTAAGAATTTCAAAATCTTCTAAATTACTCTTTTGATCAAAAACCCAACCAAACCACGTCCGAATGGCATGAAATTTTGCACACACATCCCAAATGACATAACGAAGCTACAACAACTCTTGGAATTCCATTCCGACCCTTGGATCAAAATCTCGCCTAACAACCGGAAATCGCCAAAATACTAACTCCACTAATTCAAGCCTAATTCTACACCGGACCTCCAAAACTAATTTTGATCACAATCCTAAGTCATAAATCACCTCCCGAAGCTAAGCAAATCATCAGAACTCACATCCGAGCCCTCTAACTCATAAGTCAACATCCGGTTGACTTTTTCAACTTAAACCTTCTTAAAAGAGACTAAGTGTCTCATTTCTTACCAAATCCACCTCCGAACGCAAACTACTCAACTCGATCACATAAAACACGGATAACGAAGTATACTAAAGTAGAAATGGGAGAAACGGAGTGGTAACTCATGAGATGACTGGCCGGGTCGTCACATGTATGCACCTCGTCCTCATCCCAACTTTGAAGAAAGTGGTCCCAGAACCTATACCCCGATTGCTGAGCCTCTGGCCCAACTGTTTGAGAGATTGAGAAGAGAAGGACTGATACACCCAATTGAGGGAAGGGTTCCTGAACATCACTGCAAATATTTTGATGCCACTAAGAGATGCGTGTATCATTCCAATTTACCGGGGCACGATACTAAAAACTATTTCAAGCTAAAAAATCAAATCGAAACATTGGTCAAGAGCAGAGCTATCCGGTGCACTCCATCGCCACCTAATGTAATTAACAATCCATTACAAAATCACCGAAACCAAAGAGCTAACATGATCACATTGGATAAAGATTATGACCTGAAGGGAACAATTGTCACTATTAGAAATGCAGAAGCCGCAAGGATCCCTGCTCAAAAGGCTCCTATAATTACAGTACAACTAAAGCGTACATTGATAGTTCAAACTTATCCGCAAAAACCTGCCGATACTACTCAGGATGAAGAAGATCGGTAATACAAAACCATCCTATGGACCTATCAGCAAAAGGGAGAAGCCAAAATGACAGACCCTACCACAGGCCATGGTATGACTAGGTCTGGGAGATGCTTCGCCCTTGAAGAAGTCAATCAAGGAAATCCAGAGAGAACAAATTCCAAGGAGAAACATAACAGACCCGAAAGCCACGGAGTTTTCGAATGGGATGTCAAGTAAAGAGAAATATGTGGAAGAACAGTTAAAGAAAACTCCAGCGCAGATATCCATCATGGATCTATTTATGAGTTTGGATTGCTACAAGGACGCTTTGTTGAAAGTGCTAAGCGGCGTAAGTGTACCAAGTAACACCACCAGCAGAGCATTGGACGCGACAATTGGGAAAATAGTAGAGGTAAACATGATCATTTTCAGGAGAGAGGAACTTCCTGTCGAGGGCGCAAGTCACAATAAGGCTCTTGACATTATTGTCAAATGTGGAGACAAAGTGGTATCTCCAGTGATGGTCGATCACGGATCAGGAGTCAACATTTGCCTACTGTCCACCCTGCGGGAGTTGGGAATTCATCTGAGGGAAGTCAAGGTAAGCCACGTTAGGGTAAGGGCCTTTGACGGTTCCAAAAGGATGTGATTGGGGAAATTTATCTAGCCTTGCAGTTAGGACCAGTCGACTTTCCAGTATTATTTCAAGTGATAGACATTTCCTCTTCTTACAATTTACTGCTGGGTAGGCCCTGAATACATATGGCTGGGGCCGCACCGTCTACCTTACACCAATGCATAAAATTTGAGTGGGAAGTCCAAGAGATCATGGTCCATGGCGAGTGGGGTCACTCCGCCTATTTGGAATATGTTGTTGCATTGATTGAGGGACTAGACAGAGTCGCCTTCCACGTTGTAGAAATCATGCAGACTACTAAGGAGGAGAAGACTGAAATGAATTTGGGAATGCAATCGCCGTACAGGTCCAAGATGGCCTTAAGGGAGATGATGCAATATGGATACAGGCAATAAACAGGGTTGGGAGCCATGTCGGATGGGATCATAGAACCGATTGAACACAATGGGCAGAAAGGAAGGGATGGCATAAACTAGCCCCTAAAAGGGAAATCTCGCACCATTAGCTCGGGGAAAATGTTTTTGTGCTAGAGCATGTTTCAGGACCGGGACAGAGTTCAATTCCCGAAGATGATATCATCGACGGGATGGGAAAGCTATCCGTGAGTATTATTGAGAATGCTGTGAAGGAACTGACATCAAGACACTGACTATCAGGGATGCCGAACATAGGAAGAGCTGCAGAATTGGACAGCCAATCCATCTTAGGTTCACCGGGAGTCTTGGTAGTATGGAACTGTTAAAGGTTTTTTTTTGAATGAACACGGCCAATTGAGGCATGTACCGTGTCTATACCTTTTTGTCAACTGTCTCTTGTGAATGCTTAAGACATTCCCTTTTGATGAAATAAAAAGAATCTTTTTCTAAAAATTGCAATCTATTTTACTGCTTTATTTTTACCTAGCTTTTCTTTTCACTAATCAAACCCATAAAAAACCACGTTCCACGATTATGACATGTACTGAAATCACAGAGTGCAATGATCTAGATTACGAGGAATATGTCAAAAGTATGATGCTAGACAATCTCCTACAGAAGATCGAACAGCTGGAGAATCAGAAGAAGCCCAAATCAAAGAAATGGAACTAGTCAATCTAGGAGGTGAAGAATACATGAAAGAAACCATAATCAGTATTCACCTAGAAGTCGAGCAAAGGAAAAAAATGATTTAGCTCCTCCGACAGTACGTCGATGTGTTCATGCAGTCCTACAATGACATGCCAGGATTAAGCACCGATATTGTCTCACATCGATTACCCATTGACCCTACTAGGCTGCCAGTCAAGTAGAAGCCTAGGAAGTTCAAATCTAATTTAAGCCTGAGGATAAAAGAAGAGGTGACCAAACAGATAGAGGAAAATGTAGTTAGGGTCACCAACTATCCAAGCTGGTTGGCAAACTTCCCAAAAAAGACGGGAAGATCAGAACATTTGTGGATTTATCGGGATCTCAATAAAGCTAGCCCAAAGGATTATTTCCCCTTGCCAAATATCCACATCCTCATCATTCGTTTGTGGATTGTTTCGCTTGATACCATCAAATCCTAATGCACGAGGAAGACGCAAAGAAGACAACTTTCACCAATCCCTGGGGAGTCTACTGTTATAGGGCTATGCCATTCGGTCTAAAAAATTCTACCGCCACCAACATGAGGGACATGACGACCCTTTTTCATGACATGATTCATAAGCAGATCGAGGTGTATATGGATGATGTTATCATACAAAACTCGAAAGAGCTCGGAGCACTTGGACGGCATGAAGAAATTTTTCTAACACATGCAAAGGTATGATTTGATGAATCCAGCAAAGTGCGTGTTCGGTGTCCCGGCTGGAAAACTATTGGGTTTTTATTGTAAGCAGGAAAGGGATAGAACTGGACCCATCAAAAATCAAGGCCATCCAGGAATTACCGCCACCAAAAAGCAAGAAAGATGTCATGAGTTTCTTAGGAAGATTGATTTACATCCGTCGCATCATAGCCCGGTCCAATGTAATTTGTGAACCCATATTCAAACTATTAAAGAAAGAGGTTGCCACGAAATGGACAGAGGAATGTCAGAAAGCCTTCGACAGAATCGAAGAGTATCCTTCAAACCCTCCAGTGCTGGTTCCCTCGCCGAGATTGTGTACATAACTCAGAAGGCTATCAAAGGACAAGTTTTAGCCGACCACCTCGTCGAGATTCCAGTAGATGGGGATTACGAACCACTTACCACATATTTCCCCAATGAAGAAGTACTATTTGCCGAGGAAGACATCACAAAATCATACCCTGGATAGAGGATATTTTTCGATGGAGCAGCAAATTTCGAATGAGTCGGAATTGGCGCAGTCTTGATTACGGAATCTGGACAACACTATCTAGCATCGGCAAAGATAAGATTCCCGTGTACCATTAATATGGCTGAATACGAGGCATGTATCCTTGGAATCAGAATGACAATTGACATGAACATCAAAGAAATTTTGGTCATAGGAGATTCCGATCTGCTAATACACCAGGGCTAAGGAGATTGGTCGAGCAAGAATGTCAATATACTGCCGTACCTGCACTGCGTGAAGGAGCTGTGCAAAAAGTTCACAATGATAGAGTTCAGGCATGTCCCCACAATTCATAACGAGTTCGCAGACTCCCTTGTAACCTTATCATATATGATTTAGTACCCAGACAAGAACTACATCGACCCCATCTAGGTAGAAATTAAGGATCAACATGCCTATTGCTTCCATGTGAATGAAGAACCAGATGGTAAACATTGGTATCATGACATCAAGAAGTTCCTCGCAACCCAAGAGTACTCATAAAATGCTACTAATGGTCAAAAGCGAGCCCTTAGGAGATTGGAAAACCACTTTTTCCTCAATGGGGAAGTCTTGCATAGGAGCACCCCTAACTTAGGTTTGATGAGATGTGTAGACGCCGCCGAAGTAACCAGACTGTTTGAAATACGTGTGGGGACGTGCGGACCCCACATAAACGGGTTCACGTTAGCCAAGAAGATTTTCAAAAAATGATACTTTTGGATGACTATGGAAACGATAGCATCCGCTATGTGAAGAAGTGTCACCAGTGTCAGATTTATGGAGACTTCATCCGGGTTCCACCAAATGAGTTAAATGTAATGGGTTCACCCTGGCCTTTCGCCGCCTGAGGCACGGACGTAATAGGACCCATAGAGCCTGCAACGTCAAACAGAGATTGTTTCATTTTGGTAGCCAACGACTATTTCACTAAATGGGTCGAGGCATCTGCTTATAAGGTCGTCACAACGACGGTGGTGGCAGATTTTGTCCAGAATAACATCGTTTGGAAATTTGGGACACCAGAGTCTATCATCAGTGACAACGCCACCAACCTCAATAGCGACCTTATGAGGGAAATATGTGAGAAGTTAATAATTGTCCACCACAATTCCACAACCTACAGACCACAAATGAATGGGGCCGTTGAAGCAGCCAATAAGAATATCAAGAGGATTCTGCGAAAGATAGTGGACAATCACAAACAATAGCACGAGAAGCTACCTTTCGCTTTATTAGGTTATCAGACTACCATGAGAACATCTAATAGGGCAACGTTGTACATGTTGGTATACAGCACTCAAGCAGTGATACCAGTAGGAGTCAAAATTTCATCCTTAAGAGTCATCAAAGAAGCAAATTTGGACGACGCAGAGTGGATACGAGTCAGGCAAGACAACTCATTCTCATTGATAAGAAAAGAATAGATGCAGTATGTCATGGACAGCTATACCAGAACACGATGGTTAGTGCATTTAACAAAAGAGTGAAGCCTCGCCAATTCACACCGGGGCAGTTGGTTCTGAAGAAAATCTTTCCCCATCCAGAGAAGCTAAAGGGAAGTTTGCACCAAACTGGTAAGGTCCTTACGTGGTCGATAGATCATTGTTTGGTGGAGCTCTAATCTTAGCAGAAATGGATGGAAGAGTCAGCACAAAGCCAATCAACTCGGGCGCAATCAACATATATTATGCTTGAAGGTAGATGTAGGTAGGATTTTGATGTAACAGAACCGCGTTCAACCTGACTTCCCACGGAGGGATACGTAGGCAACCCACTATTGTTCGGTTTCTCTCCCCCCCCCCCCC